>JXSR01S019807.1:0-14684 GCA_000969725.1 Ophiothrix spiculata | reverse complement strand
TTTCAAAATGGCCCCAACCAATTCACCCCCCCCCGTACACCCCAACTTTGACAGCCTACCCTAACCCCACCTTAGGTGGTACCCCCCTATTTTTTCATCAAAATGGCCGAAAAGGATGTAAAAGAGATTACCCAAATGCCTGGGGTCGGTTGGTTTTGCGTTTTTTTATGCAGCGGGGAAAAACCTTAGGGGGGTAGACGAGGGTTAAACTTCGCATCACTTTGCGTGAGTCGGTGTCACCGAAGGATGAGATCAAAAAGGAAGAGCGTAGTAACACATTTGAACATTCGTGTAAAACTTGTAACGCAGCCTATATCGGGGAGACGAAACGCCCCCTTGAAATGAGGAGTAACGAGCACAAACGCGAGACTTCTCCAGTTGCAATACACAAAAGAGACACTGGGTATAACATTACCACTGATCAGCCTAGGATTCTCGATCAGGATGAGTCTTGGTTCGGACGAGATGTAAGGGAAGCTTGTCACCTACCCCAGGATCAGGAGGAGTTCCCTCAACAGAGACGGCGGCAGATACCATCTCCCGACACCTACAATTCCATTTTGAGTCGTCTAGCACCCCCTGGTGCTAGCGGCTCAAAATAGCCATAATATAGTATGTGCTGATGACGTTCAAGAGTAAAGCTGGATGAAAGCTTCCTAAAGGTGAGCTAAATTGCTGTGTGATTTTGAAGCATGTCATTTGTATGTACATTTTGTCTTAAGAATGTTAAAACAACTCATAGGAAGTTCAGGGGTACTGTATGTAAACATTATATTCATAAAAAATGTAGTGAACTTACAAATAAGGAATTTAAACGTAAAGATTGTGTTCAATATTGGCATTGTGATTCATGTAACGATACAATTGGTCTACCATTTAACCATATCAAAGATGAAAATAAGTATTTGTTAGAGTTATATCGTGTTTTTGAAAATGATAGTGTCCTAGATATGAATACAAAAAAAACTTTTGAACATTTATCGTTTGAGCCAACTGTATTTTTGACTGATCTCAGTGAGAAAGAAAGTAATAGTGACAGTTCTTACTTCATTGAAGCAAATCTTAATCAATTCCAAGTATAATCTAAAACCGTTCATGGCATATCAATGCTCAATTTGAACATACGGAGTTTGGACAAGAACTTCGATTCTTTTAGAGACTTTTTATATTGCTCTAATATGAATTTTGATATTGTTGGGCTAGATGAAACTTGGCTTAAAGATAAACCCCTTGATTACTTTACGTTGAACGGATATTACTTAGAATTCTAAAACCGGGAAAAGAAACGTGGTGGTGGTGTATGCCTTTACATTAAAGATAACATAAAATATCAGGTTCGAGATGATCTCGATCAGTTAAAAAAAAAACAGACTTTGTAGAGACATTGTTTATTGAAATTGAAAAACCTGCTTCCAAAAATATCATTATCGGAATTATGTATCGTCCACCTGGTCAAAATTTAACTGATTTCAACGAGTTTTTTGATACGTTGCTAACACACGTGACAAGAAACCAAAAAATAATTTATCTAATGGGAAACTTTAATATTTACTTACTTAACGAAGATATTCATTCTCATACCAACAATTTTATCGATATCCTAATATCCCATTCATTCTAACCGAGCATAACCAAGCCAACTAGAATAACTTCAAGATCAGCTACACTAATTGACGATATTTTCACCAATTCTTAAGCATATCAAACTTCAGGTATTGTTATAAATGATATAAGTGATCATTTTCCAATTTTTGTTAAAACAAATTTGATTGTTTTTAGAACGAAGAATGACAAAAGTGAAATTGAAGTTCGCGAACTTACTAGTGCTAATGTAGAGAATTTAAAAAAAGAACTTGATAAAGTTGATTGGACTTCTGTATGTTATTCGGACGATGTAAACGTTTCTTACTCTAACTTTATAAACACATTTAACGAGCTTTTCGACAAATGTATTCCTAAGAAAATGAAACGCATTCATCCGAAAAAGAACAAACCTAAATTACCATGGATAACTTTTGCTTTAATGAAGAGTATTAAGAGAAAGAACAAATTATACAGAATGTCTATTAAGAAACCAACTGACATTAATGTTGAAAAATACAAAAAATACAGAAATAAATTAAATTCTCTTTTACGTTTCGCAAAGCTCAATCACTTTAGTAACTTACTAAACCAGGAACAAAATAACATGCGAAATACCTGGAAAGTATTAAATTCTATCATCCGTCCAAAAACAAACATTAATAAATGCTCTGAGAAATTTGTTACAAAAATTGAAACATTTACACGTCCTACAGAAATATCAGCGGAGTTTAATAAATATTTTGCAAACATAGGACCCTCGTTAGCAACCACCATAAGTCATACAGGTAAAGATTTCTTTGACTATTTGCAGAAACCTACCTGTAAAACTTGTTTTTTAAACCAACGAGGGAAAATGAAATCATGAAAATCTTGAAAAAATTTGGTAATGGTAAAAGTCCTGGTCACGACAAATTAAAAATTGATTTGGTTAAACAAGTAGCAAATGAGATTGCTTACCCACTTATGTTGATTTTCAATATTTCGCTAACTACTGGGGTTGTTCCAGACGAATTCAAAAATTGCGAAAGTTATTCCAATATTTAAAAAAAGCAATCCAGAATCTTTTGGAAACTATAGACCTGTATCTGTGTTACCCTGCTTGTCAAAAATACTTGAACGAATTGTTTATAACCGCTCATATGATTTTTTAACTAGTAATAACATTTTATATAAAAAACAATATGGCTTTCGTACAAATCATTCTACAATTATGGCTGTACTAGACTTTATTAATGATGTTGGTAAGGCTATCGATGAAGGAATAACAACTGCTGGCGTTTTCATGGATTTATCGAAAGCCTTCGATACTATTGATCATAATACTTTACTTTATAAATTAAATCATTATGGTTTCAGGGGTGTGTGCAATAAATGGTTCCAAAACTACCTCAGTAACAGAAAACAATATGTTATGTATAATTCATAAATTTCTCCTTTACATAATGTCACTTGTGGGGTTCCACAGGGCTCCATTTTGGGTCCCTTATTGTTTATTCTATATATGAATGATATTTGTCATACATCAGATTTACTGAGCACTATTTTATTTGCTGATGACACCACTGTGTTTTATTCTCATCAAAACGTATCTACACTTTGTTCTACATTAAATGATGAACTAAAAGAAGTGTCTAACTGGTTTAAAGCAAATAAACTATCTTTCAATCCTAAAAAGACCATTTTGATGTTTCTAGGAACACGCACACAGACCAGCAATATTAACTATAATGATTGTTTTAATATTTATCTTGATGGCTGTAAGTTAAACAGAGTACAAGATGCGAAATTTCTTGGCATTATCATTGATGAGAATATGACATGGAAAAGACACATTGAAAATGTTTGCAAAGTATGTTCTAGAAACATAGGGGTACTAAATAAGGTCAAATCATTCTCAAATTCCAATGCTTTGTATAAATTATATTGTACCTTGGTACTTCCTTATTTTAACTATTGATTATTGCTATGGGGAAATTCAAACAAAGAATATATTAATAAGGTTTTCCGAATTCAAAAGCGCGCCATGAGAACGATATCAAATAGTGAATACCTTAGTCACACCAAACCCATCTTTGAAAATATTAACGCTTTAAATAGTTTTGATATGTATCACAAGGAAGCTGCCGTTTTTATGTTCAAATACAAACATGATTTACTGCCCAAATCTTTCCAAAATACATTTACAACTCATAGTGAAAACCACACCTATAATACGAGAAACAAGGATGATTTCAAAATATGTATGCAAAAATCAGTAAATATTTTTAAAACTGGGCCAAAAATATGGAATGATCTGCCAAAAAACATAAAGACCGTACAAAAAATTGGACAATTCAAGTTTAAACTGAAAAGCCTATATTAAAATCTATTTTTCGATATTTTCAAATTCCAGCAACAACTTTATTTCTTACCTCAATGTTTTTGACATTGCTTCTGGTGGGGTGTATGTGAGTGGGATGTGCGGTATGTGAGTGCCTTGAGTGATTTATAACATTTTTTGTCTTGTTTTCTTTGCTTTATATTTGTTTTTGTTCGTAAAGTAATTTTTGATGTTTTTTAATGTTAGGGGGGGGGGGCACAACAATTGTACAGGCTCTTGCTTATCGTTGTGCCTCCTCCATCTTTGTTTCTTTGTGTTTGTTTGATGGAAAATAAATAAATGAATTGAAATGAATTGAATTGAAATCTAACGTTGTGAGAAATTATAAACTTTAAACAAAAATATACATTGTTATATACGCTGAAAAAATTAAGTATAAATTGTATACAATTGTCATTTATCTATATCAAAAGCCAACTTATTTAGGTACAAAACGTACTTTAATTGATGATCTGCAAACAGAGACATGAAAATTATACTGACCCTATCTTCAAACGACCTGTGCCAGTCCAACCAATTTATTTACCGGTAGCACAATAATGGCATATTTTGCCCCAAATCAGCCTGAGCCATACGACATTCAACATGAAAACAAGGCTAATTGTAGTGTGACAAAGGCACAGATTAATGATAACCATGCCTGTAGACTGCCGTGTGCTTAATGTTGGACGTGATGCCAGAACAAAATTTTAAGGGAAGGCAGTCACGTGGTCCAAAAATGTGAAAACTGGCTATTTTGGCCATTTTTGCTTTTGTACAATTTGAAATTTCACACAATTTCAGCTTTCATTTGCTTTTTATTTGACTTTAATCGGACCTTCCGTTCAGATTGTATGGCAAATAAAATGGAAGGAAGTCTCGCAAACTTTATATTAAATACTGTTTGTCCTACACAATTGTGTGTATTACATTTCGTTTGTATTTTATCGTTTCCAAGTTGTAAAATCGTAAGAAAATCTGAATAAAATAACTTGCAGATATCACTTCTTTTTGGTGTAGTATTTTTCATTTTGTCCATGGTTGAAAGGTTCTCTGTTCCAGAAAACTTCTAATAAGCTTATTAGCATAATGTGCAAAATAAATTAAAATCATAAATAAAGAAGTTATTTAACAACATATTCATTGCTAAAAGTAAGTGTGCCCAAATGTCACGCCTGTCACGAAATGATTTAGCCTGTATTCTCCAAAATAAGAGCTACAGCTCCAAAAATGAAATGCTTCCTGATTGTTTCCACCAAGGAGATATTCTGCAACATAAACAGGAATCAAATCTCCCGTGGAAAAGAGATATAATTCAGTATTAAACCACATTTTGTAAAAGGTCACGCCTGTCACACACACGTTATGTACCCATTCTAAAGACAGTGATTGAGTAAGAATTTTTTTTTTCACTTTTTGCATCCAATACGGAATGTTTACACTATAGGGATGTTGCCGTAGTATTGCCTGTAGATAAAATTTACCAGCTATTCTTAGAAAAAAATGTTCACGCAAAAGTCACGCCTGTCACGATAGAATTTGACATGAGTAATATCTGAACCTAATACCTAATCTAATATTTATCTAAAACCGATTAAAGTATGAACAAATAAAAGCATACAAGTTCTTTAAAATTAAGTGTACTTTTGTCATTTTATCTCACTTATTAATCTTCATCGAACCACGACAAAAACTAACGCTGAACTAATAGTGGAATCGGCCCAGCTGGTTTTTATGGACGTAACTTTTGACTCTGACCATTAAATGGGATCACTTAAGCCGTTCTGGTAGCCAAATAAATAGCCTTTCAGTTACAATATATATAGCCTCTTGCAGTTTGTGCATGCCAACCAGTGGGCATAAATTCTAAAATTATGCCTAATAGACCGACCAGTAATAAAGGAAAAAAAGAAAGAAAACAAAACAAAAGCAAACAAATAAACACGAAATAGGCCTATCAAGCACAAAGGTCTATCGCCATTTCGTCCAAACTCACTTGGTCCAATACCACTTGGTCCAAACTTACTTCGTCCAATCACCACTTCGTCCTATAGCCACTTCGTCCAATCACCACTTCGTCCTATAGCCACTTCGTCCAATCACCACTTCGTCCTATAGCTTTGTCCAATCCCCACTTCGTCCTATAGCTACTTCTTCCATTACCACTTCGTCCAATCACCACTTCGTCCTATAGCCACTTCGTCCAATCACCACTTCGTCCTATAGCCACTTCGTCCAATCACCACTTCGTCCTATAGCAACTTTGTCCAATCCCCACTTCGTCCTATAGCTACTTCTTCCATTACCACTTCGTCCAATGCCAATTCGTCCAATACCACTTCGTCCAATACCACTTCGTCCAATGCCAATTCGTCCAATGCCACTTCGTCCAATCTCACTTCGTCCAATCCCATTTCGTCCAATGCCATGGCCACACTTTTGCATCTAGCAAAGGACTATAATTGTGACCAAGTTTCATGAAAACTTCCAACAAAGTATGTTGATTTAGTGCCTAATCTTGTGATTTTCAGTGTGAAAATCTTTAACATTTGATAACCCTTTGATGAACTCTGACCTACCTTTTAATGGGATCACACATTGACCCCTATTGAGTCCTTGATGACCTTCAACCCCAACCTTTGTTGAGGCCACATCTGTAACCCCACCTGAGGTCTTTGACCCCACTCATAGGGGTCACATGTTAGCCCCTGTCAAGGGATCATTACCTTGTTAAGGCTTTCGCCAAGGAAACCCAAATTGGTACTTGGTACCAAGTAAGCTGAAAGAAGCTTATCTGTAACAGGGCTGCAAGATGTTTTTTGAATTAGTTTTGAATGCAGGAGGAAGCCCGGAACACCCGGAGAAAAACCTGCGGAAGCGAGCATGGACTGAAAACCAAATGCACATAAAGCGCCGGGCGCAGGACTCGAACCCGGGACCTCATTGGTGCAAGGCGAGGTAACTACCGCTGTGCCAACCCGCTACCCCATTGCGTCTAAGTCCTACAAACATCTGATAAAGCATATGAAATTTGTGGCTAATTATATCAGGGTTAACAATTTTGGTTTTATTAATTTGTCTTGGTGTTTATATCTTACTTATCACTTTTACGGGGGTATGAGTGACACCCTCTGATGTAATTTGTGACAATATTTGTATTTTTCTCAAAAATGATAATATACTCATTATGTACGTTAGGTATATTATTAGGACAAGGGGTCCAATTAATTATTAATAGGGGCCTTCTAAAATTTCAGTGCCTCAAGTCAAGCGGTTCATTATTTATGATGACAAAAGAGGTACCACTTAGATATACCTTATTCCTTATCATTAATGATAAACAACTTTCTGAGTCACTCAAATTTCAATGTAGGATTTGGATTACCTCTATAATCTATATAACTTTTGTTAACTTTCGGACTGTGAGGTCGTTAAACCTTTAGTAGTGCATAGAATGGTATAGTGTATTAATATAATAACTTTAGTTAACAGTGTCTTATCATTTTTTAGAACATGCAAAAAAGTCTTTGAAAGTTAGACCCAGAGATGTCATTCCCCTTAACTATAGACAACAGTGAAACATTGCAGGAAATATCTTGTATTGTAGCTGTAAATGGCATTGGACGAAGTGACATTGGACGAAGTGGGTTTGGACGAAGTGGCATTGGACGAAGTGGGTTTGGACGAAGTGGCTATTGGACGAAGTGGCTATGGGACGAAGTGGTGATTGGACGAAGTGGCTATAAGACGAAGTGATGATTGGACGAAGTGGCTATAGGACGAAGTGGATATTGGACGAAGTGGCTATAGGACGAAGTGGATATTGGACGAAGTGGCTATAGGACGAAGTGGGTTTGGACCAAGTAGTATTGGACCAAGTGGGTTTGGACGAATTGGCAATACCCCAGCACAAATAGCTTACAGACGGGCAGCAATATTTTGGGCCGTATTCTCGAACGATGTTTATGTAAACGTTGGTTAGACATAAAATGCGTTTAGTTAAAATCTGATTTTAGCTAAACGCTCAGTAAATATTTAAACAGCGCGTCTAGTTAACAGCGGCTTATAAAACCAATAAATATCATCCACTGAACTGTGCACGTAAGATATATGCACTAGTGAACTTTATACAGTTGAATTAATAGTAGGTCCCTAGTCAATAAAGATTTCCACGCCTCATCAATTACACGGCTTGTTTTATTTATATAAATCAACATTCACATAGTGTTCTTCATGAAAATATACCATAAATTGTCAATGTAAACATGTTGAGACTGTGTTCTAGCTATTGCATAGCGTAGGTCTTTTATTCATAAAAAACATTACATTTTTAAGCATACAGCTATAAAAAAGCTGTCAGACACATGATGAAAATACAATTTAAACACACCTTAAACTACCCCCTGACCTAGTTAAGTTTTAAACGCGTTTTAGGGCAGTTTAACTACAATTTAAATGGTGATTACATTTAGTCACTCTTTGAGAATTACGTTTTTCTTTTTTATGGTTTAAATCGCGATATAAACATTGATTAGCGTTAAACATCTTTCGAGAATACGGCCCTTTGTGTTTAAATATGGAGGGAGTGGTAGTCGAAATAGATCTCTGATTGTAAGTTGGTACTTGTCAAGCCCTATGCCGCCTCCCCACATTGAATTCCCTGGAATAGTACAGCAAGTCACTTTATCTTTTTACCTCGATATAAGTGGATAGGTTCACAGTACATAGAGGAGGGTGGGCCAAGTTGACCTTAGGGGAATTATGTAACTGGTGATTTTTGGTTATGCATAAAGCATCACATTTACCATAAAATTTACAAGACCGAACTCAACTCTTTGAGTTAGTTATCGAGTTTTTGAGTTACCTTGGTAATCTTTTTGAGAAAAAGTAATTTTGTACTAGTGTCAAAATATTACTTCGCTGGTTTAAGTTATTATTATTGATTACGAGGTATGGTACATGTCCAACAATCATGAGATCAAATCCTCTTTATTCTTTGTTTTGTTGGTATACCACGAGGATAAGTAAAAACTGGGACTATGGGGCGGGTTCGCCCACTACCACACGGGGCAAATTGGCGAATTTGCCCAAGATGGTATGATAACCTACTCAGACTCAAGGAAAATAACATTTATGACATTTAAACACGATTTTAATTCTAAACAAGTAAATAGTTGCGTATAACAAGACGAAAGAAGCATTTCAGAAGACTGATAGGAAATGTGGCATATATTGCATGCAGATAAAACTGTATGTCATAACGTACCTTTTTAAAAGATCGATATTGTATTAATTTATGATGGCATTTCATCCTAAAAGGACATTTTTGTATGCAGAACATTCCCGTGCTGCACTTAAAAAACACAGTGTATGAAATGTGTCACGGTAAAATGAGTACGACTCTTTTTTTTTTGTAAATGGGGCCAACTTGCCCCACTGGGTGGGCCAACTCGCCCCACCTGCGGGGTAAGTTGGCCCTATTGACAATATTTTTTTTACTTTCTTTATTATTTAAAAACGATAAGTCGCAGAGTCTTAGTATTTACGTACCACATAGTTCGGGTATATATCTATCAAAATGCCCACCGTCCCCTATATATAGTTGCAAAATACAAGTCAGCTCATTTATCGCCCAAATGAATAGACCTACCAAGTTTCAAGTTCAATGCATAATGTCAACTAATAACTAACAATTAATAGTTGTCTAATTGATGATCTTTCTGGCAACACAGCAATTTCAATTGAAAATTATTGACCTTGAAATCCCGCGTTCCTGTCTATGCATTGTTTTCACCAATATGTCTATAATATAAATGTATGTTGTAGTATATTAATTGTGTTTATGTGTGCACTTGAATATTGTACAGTGTTTCATCAGTTATTTACCAGTAGAACTTACGAAAGGGTAATGGTATTACCCGGAGAATAATGTATGTATCAGCATTTGAACAAGAGTGAGATGAAGACAATTTATTGTACTTGACGCTGAACTTAACATCTGAGCTAATTTTCGAGCCTAATATAAGTAAGTTTACTATATTATTATTGTATTATTATGATTATGCATTATATTTAAGGGCGAATTAATGGACTGAATTACAATATCGTATCTATGTTGAGAGATGTTTTGCACGTCGTAGACGTGATATCACACCGGTTTTCTCATTACTCCTTTGGTTCAGATTCATCTAAAACACCAACATTTGATGAGGATGTTTCTTAAACAATGTTTTATTTTTATTTTTGGAGATCGCCAATTAAGAAATGTAAATCTTGAGTCAACATCTATACAAATCCAATATGGCTGACACCTAAAATCATTCAAAATTTTACTGACAAATGGTGACGGGGGTACTGAAAGGTTTTGTTGTGTATTTTAGTATTTGGTATATTAATGGGTGGGTTTTTCGTCGTATATATGTTTGCCTCGGTTGGTCCGTGACGAACACATGCCATTAGATCCATGATGTACTCAATGGTCTCTTCCAAGCTCATACAAAAGTACCAATAACCTGGATAGCCTGAATGGCTAATTTATGCATGCTGGCCAATGCATCTTTGAAAAGATGCCGAAAATAGAAAAGATAGCAAGAAAAAGAGAAAGGGAAATATGGCCACTCCAAACATAATTGTACAATAATTTACTATTTTGCCCTTACTTCGTGAGAAAAGAAATTAGGAATTCTAATCTCATGCCCCGATGCTATTATATATGCAAATATGGCGTAATTTACCATGCACATGTAACCAGCTTGACTGGTATGGTGGCATCCATGCCCACTGCATTATGCATATTGTTAACTATATTTACGGGCTAGGGAAAAGATGGAATTATACATCTTTTACTATGATTATCTAAAGTAATTCCTTTGTGAAAGTAAGTTATTTAACTCAATGATACTATGGGAAAATTACTTTGTTTTCAAAAAAAAAAAAAGCTTAATCTAAAACCAATATTGACTGCTTTGTGTTCGGGATATGGTTAAAATTATTTCCCCTCGGTGATCTCGGTGATCACCTCGGGAAAATAGTTTAAACCATGCCCCTCAAAACAGTCAATATGTGTATGATATTACTACATGTTGTAACAGAATAAATTATACATTCTTGTTAGCGATATCATGATGAAACTAAAAGTGTTGAATACCCAAACTTTCCCTTATTTGAAAGACTATCTAATTGGCTACTAGAAGCAGCTTAAGTGATCTCATTTGATAGTCAGGTTCAAAAGTAAAGATCGGTAAAGCTACTTTAGTTAGGTAGATCCCCAGCATGAGTGTCACGTTGGGTATATGTGATGACTCACACCGAAAGGGGGGACTTTGACAATGATATCAATTTTGGTTTTTCCATTTCATCTGTTGCACCATTATTTAAGCTTTAAAATGACACCTTACTTGTTGAAATCGATCAAGGCGATCAAATTTTACAACAGAAAATCCGCTGAAAATTCTTATTATTTTCTTTATTTTTTGCTGCCTATTTTCACCTGTATCTTGAAAAGTTTTCTGTCGCAAAGTCCCCCTTTTCGGTGTGAGTCATCACATATGTGCATTATTTTGATGAAACTGGTAGTTGAGAGCGTATACTTTAAGAAACTGGATGATGCCAAAAATTCACGCTTGAGCAATTTTTGTTGTTTGCGTCAGAAGCAAAACCATCTTTTTCAAATACGCCTTATGTATGAAAAATCTGATTATTTGGTGAAAACATACCGTGTTTGATATCACATTAAAGCTAATGGAATAAGTACTGTAAAAACCTTATAACTGCGTCAATGTATGTGCTTCAAATTCAAAATGGCCGCCAAAATTGCATAATTTCATAAATCAAACGAAAACAAATATGTTAATATGTCCAATATCGTAAATGTTCACTAGAGTAGTATGTATAAATAATATCATTACTGTTCTAAACATTGACCGTTCAATTATTTAGAAATATAAACTGCCGCTCAAAACACGCAAGAAATGAGCACTAGTATGCTTTGGTACATAAATGGAGTTTTATAAAACATCACTGAAGTCAATAAATATTCAAAATGATCAATGCAGAATGATGTTAGATGAAGCAACAGAAAACATAATATATTGTCCCATAATAGGTTTTATCAGGTTTCAAATCCAAAAAAGTGTACACATTGAGGTTGAAAATGGCTTAAAATGTGTGTTTCTACACACCAAAATGAATTTCAAAAACGCATTAGCGTAGCATTAACGATATTAAATATCCAAAGCAACCCATGTAAATAACTTTAACGGAATCATGTGTCCCCAAATTATTCCCATGAAATTTAAAAATCCAAATAGCCACCAAAATTAGGTTCAAAACGGCAGCAAAAGAATCCTTTTATACGAGGAAACTGGTTACAGTGACATTAAATTTACATTAAAACAGAATTTAAAATGTTCTGTTTACAAAGTAATGAACATGATGAATGAATATTGCTTTAGGCGCTACACAAGAGACATACTGACCAAGCTCTGTAATTCACGTGTATTAATATGGCCACCAAAATGATTTTTCCTAAAGTATATGTATAATGTAGGGGTACTTTGGCGGTCGTATTGGGACTCTTTTTCGACGATGTTTTTAATTTATAACATGTGGAAGACATTTTTTAGTTACAAATGTTTTTGTTGAAGTACAAGAACCATTTTCGTTATTTTTTTTTATTATCAAATGTTTTTGATGCTATTTTGATGATGCTGTATCCATCTTAAGCTTTGTTGTCAATGTCCATTTGATTTTTTGAAACAAGTTAACAACAATATTGTGAAGGGATACTTATGTTGTAACCAATAAAGTCATTTTCATTATTTATTTTCAATATTCAACACATTTAATGCTGTTTTGAAGTTGCTGTAACATTTTTCGTGTGCAAAGCGCACGGTGTTAGCGCTGACGTTTTAAGTCGTACATATATATATTTTTAAAATTTTAAATTATGAATGGACGAATAATCTTAATGTTAACTAAAATGTTCCTCTGTATAGATATTTCAGAATATTTGGTTTTCTTAAGGCTACTGTTGTCGATTTCATTGAAAATATGCCATTTTGGTGACTATTTTGAAGTTGCAACATTCAAGTGACGTTTTACTAAATTGAGTTTATAAGATTCGACTTATCGGCAATATTATGTGTTTGTAACTCAAATAAAAAGAGTTCTTTTAATCCGTGTCAATTAAGTACAAAATACGTAAATAAATGCTTGTTGCACCTACTTAATAAAATCAAGGCAACCGTGTTGCACAGATTTTTTTAAGTAAAAAAAAATATATTATTTTTTAGAGTGCAGCATGTAAAAAAGTGGACACGGTTTTGACGCTAATGACACAAATTGCTCAAGCGTGTGTTTTTGGCATCATTCAGGTTCTAAAAGTACATGCTCTAAACTATCAATTTCATCAAAAAATTGCATATATACCCGACGTGACACTTATGCTATAATTTGGCTGAAATCTACCTGACTACTTGGGCCGATTTCACCTTTTTTCAGCGCAAATAGTTTTTCATGATTCGATGACGATTAACAATGCAGTGAGATAAAATTGACAAAAGACACACTTTATATTGATAAAAGACACACTTTATGTTCAAGAACATTTATTATTTTTTTATTTTTTTTCATATGATAAGAATAATTCATAAATTATTTTATGATATTTTAGACAAAAGTATGCTTTGATTGGTTAAAATGTTGCTCTTGTTCCAGAGTAAGCATAAACAGTTGAATCAGAGACTCGATATCTTTGGTGGAAACGGGAAAGCAAAGAATTCATTGCAATAATCTTTTTTTGCAATTTTCTTAAACAGATTCATATTCAAAGGAAAATATGGAGTTTAAAATTAACTTACCAGCTCAATTGATAAATAATGATTTTTAAAGAAGTTAAGTTCAGAAAAAATGTGTTTTTTTGACCAGTATGATATGTTGTCTCACAAACTAGGATATCTCTTAAAACATGTTTTGGCGGCCCGTCAAACATTAACCCTCGTCTTACTAAGCCTTTGTTGTAACACGTCTTCCAGAGGGGGGTGGGGGGTGGTTACTAACCCCACCTGTGATTTGGAACTTTGGACCCCAAAGTTATATTGTTTGATACTATAGTATAGGGTAGGGTCTCTTCTATCCATTGATACCAAAATCATGAAAATCGGTCAAGGCGTTACGACTTTTGGCAAAATGACCACTTTTTCAAAAGTTTTTAAAAAATCGCTATAAAAGTTCTAAATGTCCGATTTTCGTCGGCTTTTTGCTAATAAATAAAGTAAACAACAATTCTAAAATGTCCTGTAAGTTTCAAGTCAAAAGCATGCAGATATTTTTCCGAGGTGGCAACCACCACCCCCCTACCCGTCAACTTTGACGGCCTACAATAACCCCACCTTAGGTGGTACCCCCGATTTTTTTTCCATCAAAATGACCGCAAAGGATGTAAAAACAATTGCCCAAATGCCCAGGGTCGCTTTGTATTGCGTTTTAGTTCAATCCGCGATCATCCGTTAGGGGGGTGGTGGTAACCACCCCCTCCCCCTAAGAAGACGAGTGTTAAGAATACAAAAATCTACGGGCAAGGTCATCATTAAGAACTCATATATTGCCTTTCTTAGATGTGTTACGACCCAAAACAAGGATCAAGGTCAGAAATAACCTTTCGGGTTCGAGCTAAAAGCAAAGCAAGAATAAATACACTGTAAGTCAGGATTTTATCAAATAAACAAACAATTTATTTACA
>JXSR01S019806.1:17798-28846 GCA_000969725.1 Ophiothrix spiculata | reverse complement strand
AAATAAGCTACATTATGATATATATTTCATAATACAATGACGAATTCGTGACAAGATATTGATGTAGAAAGTCAAAGTTTTACTTACTTTTATGAAAGTCAGCTTTGTACTCAGCCATGTAACATCTCATGTTGGTCGAATGCGTTCACAAATTACTTCACATTAAAGCTTTAAGTCTATGCTATCGGATGAAACAAGTTTTTTGGTCTGTTGATTTTTCTATTTTTTCTAAAATACGCCAAACCTCAACCAATCGTATAGCATTTGGTTTTACATAGCGTTAAGCGAAAAACTCCCGGATGTAGATTGGCCTGTATTTTAATAGCCAATTAGCGAGGCGTATTGAGCCGACCCACACTGCTGCGGTGGCGGGCTGTATAAATCGTTTAATATAATAAAGATGAAATGTATGTGCATTGAATAGGAGAGGATCATACCTATCTATTAATAGTAAAACCAAGGGGGTTCCGCTCCAAAATATTAGGGGGTGCAACAATCCCTTCTCCTTCGGAGTTCGTGTTACGAAGAATAGCTCAGGAAGGTAAAGGTTAAAGTGAAAACATACCATGTGATTCATAGACTCTGTATACCGTAGGACCGTACGTGCACATGCCAATTTTACGAGAGGTGGCAGCTGCATCTTTACCTTCCTTCATTCAGGTGCGTACATACCATTAGTGTATAGCTGGTGCGTTACAATATTACAGGCTTGTGCATCTGTTATAATGTTTCAATACATAGCGCGGTGTATGAATAAAATTGAAACAAAATTGGACAGCTAAATATCCACCCACAAGTTAGGTATGAATGTTTTCTATATAGGGAACATCCAAGGGTGCATCAGTTATGTGCTCAGTATTGCGAGTTATTGTCGAGTGAACGAGACATTGTAATTTGTTAGGCAATTTGTCATAAGATTTTTCATAGTTTGAGTTGCCACATGTTACGGCATTTGCCATTTGGGAGTATTTGGAAACGATATCGATATAAACAAGACGTGTGTAAAATGTGCATTAAATGTAAGCATAGACGTGAAGCCGTTTCAAGTCTTAGTCTTGATATTGTACCATATCAGGAGTTGATTTGCTGGTATTTTGTTTAATGTACTCCAAAATGTCTTCCTTTGATTTTACAGATGAAAATAATAAAAATGATAAGAAAATGACCTTTTGTGTGAAATTTATTTCCGTGTTGATGTTTTTGGGCGCTACTATCATGATGATCGTGTGCGAAATAACTGCTTGGCCAACAAAGTAAAAACGCAGTATGTACATTGCAGATCAATTGCAAGCTACTTCGTTTTCCCTTGGAGAAATCCTGAAAATGAGACGATCAGTTCACTTGCATAAATTAAGGCAGTATCTACTATTCGACAAGACCTAGTGTATGTTGGTCATTTAATCTATAATTCTAATCACTAAGCCGGGGGCGCTGAGTCAAGGGAGACACTTAGCTATATAAAATTTATGTTCATATACGACAACAAAAAAACTAATAAAATAAAACAAAGTAAAAAGAGGTCAGTGTTCTAAACAAAAAGGAAATGTTTTGGGGTCTAAATACACTGATATTCAACAAAAGGGGTAACTTCCAAATCATATTCACGCTGATGCCAATAAAATGGGGATTTTTCAAAGTCAAATCCCGGAGTCAAATCAAGTTCAACTGGGAGGGTAACCATAAGAGCCTATTCAGCAAAATAAAGGTCATGCTTTTCCCAATTAAAAATCGATCATGAATGAGTTACACATACAAATTAAGGTCGAAGGGCCAATTTGTTCATAATTATGTTGTATTTAATGCTGTAACATCGATTGTATATTCATGTATTGTAGCTGTAAATTAAACCCCGATGTACTTTAATGGTGACACTGATGAGTGTATTGAAGCTGTAAATTACACCCCGGTCCCGGTGATGAATACGCTATTCATGTGCAAATCGACCCGGGTGCTTACGCCATTGATGTGGAAATAATGGGTGCATATCTAGAAATCCGAGGGGGCAGGAGGTATTGGAAATAATGGTCTTAAAATGTACATATTTAATCATGTTTTTCATTTAGTGGTATGTTACACTTTTTCTGACCAATTCATGACTTATGATAAAACATGTATTTCAGCCAAGCCCGTACAAGCCCGTTTACATGATAAAACATGTATTTCAGCCAAGCCCCGGCGCACTACCCCCGGGGTAGTGCGCCGGGGGTGTCGCATTCCCCAAATCTGAAAATGTATTAAAAAGGTCCATTAAAAAACCCGAAAGTCCAGAAAAAAACACCAAAGCACGAAAATACCTGCTGAAATGAGATTTTTTATAAAATACTACACAAAGCTGACAATAAAGTCACCTACGTCAAAATGTTCCTCAAGAATACTACGGGCGCTCCCAGGTCTCGCGCTTCCTTAATACCAAAAATATAATATACTGGCATTGTTGACAAATTTAATACAAGTAATTTTATGATATATAATTCGGATACCTCTTTTTATTTAAGTGTTTCTTGAGTCTTCAGTTTTATTTCTCCAAATTCTTCGATAACACACACCCGGGAACATACAGCCATAATGAGGCTTTAAATTCAATATAGATAAACGGTCACCAAAAAATAAGTTCCCCCATGGATGATCAGATTTATAATGATAGAACTCTCCATGTTGAAAGCTTTTCTTTTGCATAAAATAGGTTCCTGTTTAGACAAACACTTGTGCACGAAACCCACGTCACCATTTGATGAAAGCTTTTGTCGTTTTCTAACAACACGCATTTGTTTAACACCGGTGTAAAATCATTTTTTTTTCAAAACTGGCGAAAAAAAGTTGCACTTCAGGCCCGGCCCCTTCTCTATTTAAAATAAATTGTCATGACTTCAATGAAGACTTTGTAGGACTAAAAGTGCTGTGTCCGCCGTTCTTTTCAACAACTTGTAAAGCGATTTTGTGATAAAAAATTAACTTATTTGGAATTTGGACCATTTTTCAACATGAAAACAAAACACAGATTAACAGTGCAGTGATGTCGCGTAAAATTGTTAAATTCTGCGATCCGTTACCCTTGGTCGTTCAAGTTCCAACTTTCATGCCCTGGTAAAAATGTGCAGTAATATCTCTGCTAATGCCGTCTCATTGTGAAAATCATGTTTGTTTGCTCCTGAGTTTTGCATGCTCATCTGAAGGTTTAGAGTACCAATGATTTTATTCAAGAGATTTTCTTTCACTTTCTCTCACATTATCTCTCACTTTCAAGCAATGCTTTTACCATGACATAAGCCTGACAGAATTGGATACCACATTTAATTTATGATATTGAAACCATGCCAAAATGTGTACTTTGGCAGCATAGTCACGTTAATGCAATAATTGTCAAAGTAAACTTGTTTTTGTTGCCATAAGAAGGCTGCAAGAACTTAAATGCAACTTTTTTTTCAGCTGTTTAAAAAATGATTTAGAAACAAATGGGTCTTGCTCAAAAGCGACATTACCTTTCATCAAATAGTAGAGTGTGTTATATAGAGAATTGAATACGCTAGAATAAGAACATCCCAACTCCATGTGCTGCCTTCTGTTAATCATATTTATAAAATATAAATGCATAAAAATTTCTGAAAATGCTTTCACATCACTAAAATAGCATTTCTATGTCAATATCCTAATCATAGTGTCATATTTGACCTTGTAGTTTACTTTTTTAGACATTGTTAGATAATTGTTATAGTACATAATTGCTATATTAAACAGTCATAATAAGAACATCCCAACTCCATGAGCTCCTCTCTGCAACTATATGCTAGGAAAATTATCTAACAATGTCTAACAAAGTCAACTACAAGGTCAAATGTGAGACTATGATTCGGATAAAGACATGAAAATGCTTTCTAGTGATTTAGAAGCATTTTCCGAGATTTATATGCATTTATATTTTACATAAATTACAGAAGGCAGCACATGGAGTTGGGATGTTCTTATTCTAGCGTATTCAATTGTTTCCCTTAACGAAAACTTGTTTTATGCAGGAGAAATACAGCCAACATGGCGATTTCTGTCTGGACAGAGTCTGGTCATCCAACTTAGTTTTTGGTAACCGTAAATCATTTAATTACAATTACTACAAATAATTTTTAATATATATTTACAATACCAATTATCCGTTATTGATTAGAAGATGTATTGGAATAGATTATAAGATAACAAAGACTTGTTACACAAATTATTTGGTAGCTCAAAAGAACTATAATTTGGCCCTATGTCTGTGGTGTGGTTTGGTCAAAATAGAAAATAAAAGCGATAACCCATGACCTGCATTTCCTTGTAGTTATACCAAAAACTTTATTATTTCTGCAACGGAAGTGGCGTTTTGGAAAATTCTAACGGTGTTAGATTCGTAGATCACTAGCTTTCATTGTGTGACCATTTAAAACGATGCAACTACAATGTGAGCCAGGTTAAAGTTTCATGCTAATTATAACTTCCAGTGTGTGTGTGTGGGAGGGGGTGTGGTGGGGGTGGGGTGTGCAGTTGTGGAGGTGTGTACGTGTCATTGGAATGCATGACGTCATCATACTAACTAATCAAAACAGTCCTATGGTACGCTAGGTGCATGTATTAAACTTTATACATTGATTTGCGACAGATCTTAATGAATCTGTCACAGTAACAAAACAATGTAATTAAACTTAAGCTAAATTCAGACGCACCGAGCATGTGTAGACATGTGTGAGTTTCGAGAAGTTTCAATAGATCGATATCAAAACGCAACACCATTACTCTGTGGCAACACCACCTGCGTCAACGCAAACTGAGTTTGGGAAAACCTGAACTCTCCATTTGCGTTTTCGCTGCCACAGTTCGTTTGCGTTTTAAATGTGAATCCATTCGCGGCGCCGTTTGCGGTTAAAATTATTGGAAATGGAACGCAATAAATATGAATTCAGGTTTAGGAACATGGTGAAATCACTGAACAATCGTCATGGTTACCTTGTTGAATTAAACGTATAGTACGTGTTGATTTCCTGAACATGCTGAATAAGGACCAATAGCTTCCTTATTGTAAGTGGTGTGAACTGAACCTTTTTTTCCACCACTATTTCTGATATTTCAAGTTATTGGTAAATAATGCACTTAACTTTTCTTAGTTAACAATTATGTTTTAAAGTTTTCTTTCAAAATGAGAAAAATAATATTCTAAAGGAGATTTGTTCCTCATGCCATTCTATCATGCCTATACGCCGGGGAAGTAGTGACGTCATAATTTATGTAAATCACCCAACACGTGCGTTTTGGACCCAAACAGTTTTGCCACACGTTAAGTCTATGGGAAAAAAAGTCAGACTCCTATTTGGTACCATAACATTCGTTTAAAACAAAAATAAGGGAACACATGCAGACCTGTTATGCTGAAGGTTGTGATCACAAGCCAGGACGGGACCGCTGCCGTTATTTTTGTTTCCCAACCGAGAAAAAACAGTCTGATTTGTATGTTTACGTACGCCTATTCTGTTAATACGTATGATCAGTGTACATAATTATTTGTTTGGAACCAGATCGCACGTGTTGGGCTAATTATCATAAATGTGACGTCACTACTTCCCCGGCGTATTATTCGCACAATGTATGATTGCTATAATTGTTCAGCTCCCGGGGGATGTCGGCATGGTTAATATAGGATTATGTCTTGTTTATCATGGATTTTGGTGCAGTTGAACACATCGAACCTCCTGTTTTATGGGGAAAATGTTCAAACCTCTGTTGAGCAAAAGTAAGGGATATTTTTAAAGGTGGTATATTGATAGAAGAGAGACCTTTAACCAGGTTCGGGTCCCTTGCCCTATATCAGTGTCACAGGGTTGGGTGTTATGATTGGAGAAAACTTCCGAAATTGACATCATTGGTGATACTCGCCCACGTACGTGTCGTCATGGATATTATACAAGCGTCTCCATTGGCGACACTTCATACCATCATATTATAATTGACTATTGTTATCTCATTAATGCTATGATTGTTGCAATTCAATTCTGTTTCATATGACAATCGCTAGATCAACATGAAAGTGAATATATACTTTATATGAAACTGATATCATATTCGCTGTTATCAAACTGGAATAGGAAAGTTTTGTATTCTTAAAACCAAACAGGACCCTTGATTTCTCTTTCATTCGATAAAGCTGCCAGGATTTTAGGCCATCTTTTGCTTTCTGTTTTATTGTTATGAGCGGTATCTCGACAAAAGGCACATAAAACGGAATTGTCTTGGTTTTGAAAATTTTGTGAATCGTGGAAAGAATAAACTGTGTCACATTATGGGGATTGTATCATTAACGTGGAATGTAACAGTGAAGTGTGCAGAATGGTAAGTATTATCTGGAAAATGTATCATTCTTAACGCAATTGTAAAATATTGGTAGTTTATATTGCACTTGATACCATATAGTACAAAAATAGCGGGAACGATGGTTTCAGAGTAGGCGGTTAAGGCTTTCAATGTAAGCTCATTCAACATGTATATAGATAGTTTGAATTTGCAATACGTTGCATCCATAATGCATCTATAACCATGAGTTGTGTGTTAAACAAAAGCACATATTATCGTAGAAATGGAAGTAAAAAGCTTAAATGTAACACTTAGTCTTCTCATTTATTTTTTTTCCAAATCACATGATTTTCTGTACTAGACTTTCAAGCATCGTGTAACCTTCCCATGCAATTGTGTCTTTAATTTTATGTACATCGTATTATACAAAATGGACAAAAACGTTTCAAAAATGTGAAAGTGTGGAGTTTTTTTCCGCCATTTAAACATAAATTTATATTAAAAACTGTTTAAAAAACGTTTAATCCGGGCGTTTAATTTATGTAAGAAAAACCTTTCAGACCCATGCTTTAAGAATAGTTTTCCCTTGGTTTTTTTGAACGTTTCTAAAATGTTTTTTTTTTACCAAAGTTATCTTTTTACCAATTCAAAACGTTTCAGAACCAACTGTAACGAATTAATAACCTTTTCAAAACGTTTCGGAAACGTTCTGTGTTTGCTGGGATGTACTAACGCTAACAACGTCTTTGGTCAAACCTTTATAATGCGCACAATAAGAGTTTAGTTGTCTGAGTGAGATTTAACGTTGAATGTCAGGACATAGGAATATGTAATTTTTAGAGTAAATGTTAACATCTATAAATACCATTAAATTTTGTATTTTCTGCTTTTGTTTCCTAGGGCGGACACCGAAAACAACACATGTTTAAGTCTTGTTGCTGGTAAGAATCTTATTCTCCGTTGTAATCATAAATGGCGCTTTATTTTCTTTGCATTTTATTTTTCATAATGGTACACAACCGTGTGGTGCTAGCCCTTTATTTCCTAGAGAGCAAAATCCCATATTTGGGGTAAAACTGTAACGGGAAGTTATTTTAATGTGTCCTATCTAGATGGGTTCTATCATTTGTCTATGGACCATATATAGGTAACATCACTAGGCTGGACACAAAGTCAATCTGTTTGATCACAATAGCAGCCAAAACAAGGTGTACAATTTTAAAATTGGTAAAATCGTGTTTTAAAACTGCATGTTCCTTTCATCATAAGGAATCAGAATATATAGTATACTTTTAATTATGTCTGAAATATGGTTCTTGAGGTATATCAAAAAATCTGAATGGTCATATCAGGTTCACAGATTTGGCCCTATGGGAATCCGAAATTGCAAAAGTGTCCAGTTCAAAATGGTATCAAACTGTTGTTTTTCCGAAACTGTCTACACAAAGTAATAGTTTGCAGTGCATCAGGTCTATTGTCGCCTCGGTAGCAGGCAAACCAAAGTCCGTATTTATACCATTGCGTTGGTGCCTGTAGCACAAAGATTTCCTTGACCTATAACCATATAGCAACAACTGATCTGACGCACTGCAAACTACGACTTAAACAAAATCGGACCCCTGATACGTTTTTCCAAGTTTTTCCATGTACCTGAATCCTGACTGGATCCTTCAAAGCATAAAAATGTGCAAAATTGGGCAAGTTTGCGTATTTCTGCGTAGCATTGGGCAACTTTTCTTAACTGTATGCAACTTTGCGCAAGATTGTCAAGTTTGCGTAACTTTGCGCAACATTGGACAACCTGGCGTAACTTTGCGCAACATCGCGCAACTCTGCCGAATTTGCAGCTTTGTGGACAATATAAGCAACTTTTGGTATTATGAAAAACCCTTGTAAATTTTATGCATTTTTGTCAATCCTCCCGAGTGTCATGAGGCCTCAATTCAATACTTTCTTTTTTGGTTTCTGTTTACTTTCTATGGTGAAGGAAACCCCATAAAACTTGATATGTTTGAAATTTCTACATTTTAGTGATTGTTTCAATTTTAGCTCAACCGAGCATAAATTAAATACTTCGGTTCTATATCAACAAGAAACAAAACGTATTCTGTGACAATACATGGTAGGAAATGTGATTGATTATGAAAATGTGAACAAGTTAATATTTCAGGGATAATTCAATCAGCACTACTTTCCTGTCACTATGTAAAGCTGAATTCATACTCGTGACGCATTGCGTTTGGAAACGCACGGAGCATGTGTACATTGTAGTTTTGAGCTGAAAATTCAATGTGCACATGCTCCGTGCGTTTCACCGTGAGTATGAATTCAGCTTAATGCAATACCACGTAAGTTTCAAAAAGAAAACACTTTTTGTAATTAATCACATGAAACTGAAACGATTAACTTTCAGAATGCACCGATAAAAAGATAATGAGTTGAAGAGGTAATAAAGACGTTTAATGTTTTGGCCGTGTAAAAGCAATAAAGACAGTTTTAGAGCAAACTAGATATTTAAAAAATTAAATTCTTTCGTATTGTTTTACATCATCTTTCAGAAATGTGACACAACATCAATTGAGGTATACGTAATTGTGAATCGAACTATTTTTTTTATATTTTATCAAATGTACATTTGGTATGGATGAATCCGACTAGCCATGACATGTTTTGAAAAAGTCAGCCATAACTGGGGGGCTTCTGCTCCTAATGGGTGTTTTAACAATCCATATCGGGTGTTTTCTGTGTGCTTTAAAGATCAATATTGTATTGTGTTATCATTGAAACCACAATTTACATGCAAGAATGTATTCAATTTGAAAATTGCGCCAATCATGCATCAATTTGAGATATCTTGAAAGAATGCCTCCCAGTAATGGCCGATCAATGAGGTGCAAAATGCATGCAATTGGATTCGTCTATACGATCTTTGATACAACGTTGACAGAGATACAAACAAACGTCAAAGTTTTATTTTTTTTACTTTCTTTTTGACCTATTCCCCAAAATTTCAAGTCTACAATAGTTCGCTTCCTTAGCAACGTTCTAAAAGTACCCTCAACTTACCTTATCTCAAAATAGGCGGCATGATTTTGCTCTATTATCTTTTGAAACCATAATTAAGAGGAATAAAGTGACCATTATCTATGTTTATATTAAATTACCGGAAATATGAACTTAAATGGCAATGTCATATTCCATGTATACATCGAGAACAAAATAATAACATTTGGTGTGATGGTTTCTATTCACTATCGCTATTTCTAAAATAGAATTTACGTTTATGTTTTAGATATTTCAGAGACAAGTTGCATCATATCTATTTGGGAGGTATTTTTAAAAAGCTTTATTTTTCCTGCACACAATTTGCTTCATAACCATTTCAATTTGAGGGGCAAGCAGGGCCAAGTCAATTTTGCAGGGGGGAGGCACGGACAGAAGGGCAAAGGAGTTCGTGCTAAGACACGGAAAGGTATACCCAATTTTTTCATGAACCAAATAATCCAAATTGTGGTTGAATTCATAAAAATCATTTTTGGTGAAAATTTACACTCTTAAATATGTTAAATATCTTAAGGGGGGGTTAAGCGATTTTTGCACATCTTTTGACACGATTTTTTGATTTTTCCCTATGTTTTCTGTCTAGCAGTTTTGCAGCTGCTCTCTAATTTGTCTTGTCCTTCCCGATTTTTCCCACTTGATGTCCCGATTTCCCGCTCTATTTTTTGTTTTTGTCGGGGGGGGGGGGCCTATGCTTGACATATAGATTAACTTCAATCTCACTTTCTCATTTCCCTATTTTATTCCACAGAAGTCGACTCAGTCCTGATTTCTTTGGTTGTAGCCATTCTCGTCATAGTCACAATATCGCTGATAGCGGTGGTGATGGGAGGAGTTCTTGCAACATCACATGTAGCCAAACTGATCCGCGAAGAAAGGCACAGCAAACAATGCTCAAACAGGTACATTGAAGTGTTCTATATATAACTGATACAGTCTTTTTCTCTACATCCGAGGAATGTACATCAGTTCGGCGGAACTCATAATTCGGATACGTATCCGAATTTGGATACTCCATATCAAAATTCTGATACCCGTATCCGAATTCGGATTAAAAACAGGTGAAACGGGATATCAGCTGAAATTAATATTCAGCTTCGCCGCGCACCATACCGATGTGTATTAAAGTCAATAACATTATCATCATACCGTATGGCATCTAAATTCTAAGAAAGTTTTGGCCAAATTATTTCGCCTTCTGTGATAAGGAGCTATCAGGACATGTTTCGAAGCTGTCCCGCTGGAATTGCAGAGATGGAAATGACATTTCCACAGATATATTTATCATAAATGCAAGAAAGATGTTCTACATGTACTTGCCCGCCTGCGCTTTCGATTTGTTGCGCCACGACAGGCGTATCAGAATTCGGATACCCCTCCATATCCTTATTATGATACGGGTATCACAATTTGGATACAAAATGTACGTGGGTATCCAAATTCGGATACGAATCCGAATTGTGAGTTCCGCCGAACTGACATGGATGTATTTAGCAAGCTGTCGTTGAGCTTGCATTATTGTGTCGTCGTTCGCTCGTCGGTCTGACTTTACCCCAATGGTGCGTGATCATTTGATCAAAATCAGTGTAATTTTAATATTTCAGATACAGGGGGTGGACGGAAATGGCGGGCTTCCCCCGTTAAATTGGTAAAATCCTGCAAAATCAGCCTAATTTGGC
>JXSR01S019806.1:3631-17180 GCA_000969725.1 Ophiothrix spiculata | reverse complement strand
AAAATGGCCGCTAAAATATGATTTTTATGTGCAAAATTGGGTTAGAAGCACTTTGAAACAGTATCAAAAACGCTAAATGTTCAGAATAATTGTCGGAAAATGACTCTGTGGGTAACAATAGGAGCATTTCTTCCCAAATAAAGGTGCCAGCATGTTTCAACTCAAATATGGAGCCTGTGTTGAGATCCAAAATTGCCGCTAAAACATGATTTTAATGTGCAAAATTGGGTGCTAAGAAGCATTTTGAAACAGTATCAAAGACACTTAATGTTAAGAATAATTGTAGGAAAATGACTTTATGTGTAACAGTAGGAGTATTTCTTCCCAAATAAAGGTGCCAACATGTTTCAAATTAAATATGGAGCCTGTGTTAAGATCCAAAATGGCCGCCAAAATATGATTTTTATGTGCAAAATTGGGTTAGAAGCATTTTGAAACAGTATCAAAAACACTAAATGTTCAGAATGATTGTTGGAAAATGTCTCTGTGGGTAACAATAGCAGCATTTCTTCCCAAATAAAGGTGCTAGCATGTTTCAAATTAAATATGGAACCTGTGTTGATATCCAAAATGGCCGCTAAAATATGATTTTTATGTGCAAAATTGGGTTAGAAGCACTTTGAAACAGAATCAAAAACACTAAATGTTCAGAATAATTGTTGGAAAATGACTTTGTGGGTAACAGTTGGAGTATTTCTTCCCAAATAAGGGTGTAAGCGTGTTTAAAATCCACTTTGAAGCCTGTTCTAAAGTCCAAAATGCCTGCCAAAAAAAGATTTTTTTTGTGTACAAATGGGTCAAAGGTTCTTCGAAATAGTGTCAAAAGCACTAAATTTGACTTTGGAATGGTACCAAGTCACCCAAGTGTACAAAACATTAAATGGTAAGTAATTTTGATTGTAACAATAGAAACATTTCTTCCCATAAAATGTTGATAGTGAACCAAAACTTTGAAATATTATAAATATTGGATTTCAAATGTGCATACAACATGATGGCTTACAACCTTTATTGGCTAAAAATGGTACCATAGTTAAACTTAAACATGTCAAAGCTGCTTTCTTTGAAAACTTGCTGTATTTGATATAGTTTTAAACTTCTTAAACCCATTATTGTTCACAAAAAATGTATTTTGGCAGCCATTTTGGATCTCAGTACAGGGTCCATACTGGATTTGAAACATGCGCACTCCCTTTTTTGGAATGGAATGTTTTTATTGTTACCTTAAATGCTACATTACATCAATTATTTTGAACATTTGCGCTCTTATCTGTGATGGAATGTTCCTCTGGGAATCCTCAAAGTCATTTTCCATCGATTATTTTGAACGTTTGGTGTTTTTGATACTGTTTTCAAAGTCACTTTAACCCATTTTTGTGCCTAAAATCATATTTTGCCGGCAACTTTTGGATCTCAGAACATGCGCCATTTTGATATTTTATACATGTTAACACCCTCACTTTGGAAGAAATTTTCTTATTGTTACCCTTAAAGCCATTTTCCAACAATTTAATACTTTGATCATACATTTTGGTGTTTTTGATACAGTTTAAAGTCACTTTAACCAATTTTCGTGCATAAAATTGTGTTTTGGCAGCCATTTTGGATCTCCGAAGAGGCTTCACATATATAATTTGAAACATACTAACACCCTTATGTAGGAAAAAATGTTCCTACTTTTGCTTTTAAAGCCATTGTCCATTGATTATTTAGAACATTTGGTGTCTTTCATTGCTTTGATACTGGTTTGAAGTTCTTTTAACCAATTTTTGCACATAAAACATATTTTAGTGGCCATTTAGGATCCTAGAACAGGCGCCATTTTGAATTTGATACAAGCTTACAATACAATTAAGGGGGAAAAGATGTTGTTGTGACCGTAATTTTTATTTGCTGTTGATTATTTATGATATCAGGCATTTTTATAGGCTGTTTTGTCGATTTTCATGAAAATCGATTTTCGCAGCCTTCTTGGTGGCCATTTTGAAATTGAAATATGCATATTTACCCAATGTTGGGTAATTTCACTATTTTTTACAGTGTAAGTATGTTAATTGGACTCTATGCCCCAAAAAACATATGTTTAGACAGTAAAATAATTTTTCCAGGTGCTTTAGAAGCCAAGATATAGGAAATCATATATTGAAAATGGCGGCCATTTTGAAAATCCAAAATGGCCGCCATAACGGTATTTTAATATCAGTGAACCTTTAACTTCAGAAAAATGCAAAAATTAGCAAATCTCCACAAAAAGCCAGCGAACCACCCCCTGAGGACATACTAACCCTGACTAATACTCCATATCAAAATTCTGATACCCGTATCCGAATTTGGATTAAAAACAGCTAAAACGGGATATTAGCTGAAATTAATATTCAGCTTCGCCGCGCACCATACCGATGTGTATAAAAGTCAATAACATTATCATCATATGTCATCTAAATTCTAAGAAAGTTTTGGCCAAATTATTTCGCCTTCTGTGATAAGGAGCTATCAGGACATGTTTCGAAGCTGTCCCGCTGGAATTGCACAGATGGAAATGACATTTCCACAGATAGATTTATCATAAATGCAAGAAAGATGTTCTACATGTACTTGCCAGCCTGCGCTATCGATTTGTTTCCTGCGCCACGACAGGCGTATCAGAATTCGGATACCCATCCATATCCTTATTCTGATACGGGTATCACAATTTGGATACAAAATGTACGTGGGTATCCAAATTCGGATACGTATCCGAATTGTGAGTTCCGCCGAACTGACATGGATGTATTTAGCAAGCTGCGTTGAGCTTGTATTATTTTGTCGTCGTTCGCTCGTCGATCTGACTTTACCCCAGTGGTGCGTGATCATTTGATCAAAATCAGTGTAATTTTTAATATTTTAGATGTGATGTCCTCATGGGTTCCGATTGTTTCGCCCGTTACGCGTTGGAGAGACCGGTATTTTTAAGAAATATGAAACCCCATTCTTGAAAATAAGCTGGGTGTTACGTCACTCTATCTGATAAGCTAGGCTATTCATGTGAACTGTCCTAGAGTTCATCAATGCAAAATGTTTAATGGGGTTATCAGATTTACAACCTTTCTTTCCTTTTTGGTCGTATATTTGCAATTAATTGCATTTAAGTTCAAGGGCTCAAATTGAACACATTTCCACCGTAGACCTGCACTTTGATGATTTTTACGTAGTAAAGTGATACTCCTACAGAAGTAGACCACTTTTACCAACAGTCATGTCCAACTGTAAGGTCAAAGTTATTTTGTCATTGCCCAAATCAAGGTCATAGTAATTGAAAAGCAATTAATTCAATTCTTATTTGAAAACGATCTTGTTAATGATAATGATTTACCGTACGAGACAACGTGTGAATTTATTTTCTGATTTTGACCTTGGGACTTTGACATTTTAGGAGGTTACATGAAAATATTTTTGTAAAACCAAAATACACAGAATGTAAAATAGTAGCCCAATTAAAGGTAGTGAATTTTTTGGAAATTTTAATATGTTTTCGTTTCCCAAAGTACAACACGTTATTATTTATTTTTAAACAACTCACTGTATATCCTTATAGGAGCGTACCGTTGTTGATTCGTGATGAATCTACTGTTGATATTCAAATTAGCACGTCATGCACGGCACAGCGTTTAGGGAAGTGCGTTTACACTGAACATTGAAGTCGGCACACTGTTCATCGCGCGCCGGGCACGTGCAAAAGCCCGGTGCTCGGGAGCAATAGAGGGTTTGCTCGTGACGTCATCGTACTCACAACACAATTTTCATGGGCCGGCAAACAAAAAGTTCCGTCATATTTTAATCTCTTAGCGGTATCACGATACCAGATGATGACAAGAATATACAGTACATTTATTTTATTTTATTTTCAAGTCATGATTTGAAGTCAATCACAAGTTACAGCTGATTTTGATGTCTCGTTTATATTACAAACTACTCCGACCCCACCAAGATGGCGGCGAGATAGGTCTGCGTGTACGTGTATGGTGCGTATCGGGTCGTGCAAACCCTCTATTGAAACCGTCACAGCAACAAACATTCACAAATCTCAGACTCTCCTAAATATTTTTTATGAAGATGAGTAGCCTGTCTGTTAACATGGTTAAAATAAGAACATTTAGAATTTAATTCATACGTTTTCATAAATATGTTCGTTGTTGAAAGGTATAGAGGGTTTGCACGTGACGTCACATCGTACTCATTACACCATTTTCATGGGCCAGCAAACAAAAAGTCCCGTCATATTTTAATCTTTTAGCAGTATCAGATACCAGATCACGACTAATGATGACAAGAATATACATTACATTTATTTGAAGTAAATCACAAGTTACAGCCGATTTTGATGTCTTGTTTACATCAAACCACTCCGCGCTCCACCAAGATGGCGGCGAAATCGGTCTGCGTATCGCGTCGTGCAAACCCTCTATTCAAACACGCTACAGAGTTGTTCATCGCGAATCAACAACGATGCATCCATGCGGCTGCGTTTTTTTATCGCGCGAGGGTTGGTTTAGATTCGCAATAAATAACTCTGTAGCGTGTCTGAATACCTAAATGGATTGCGCAAATATATACCTCATCTGCCACTTTGAAGCAATGAGGTTAAATTTTGTTGATTTTTTCACGAGTACGGAACTATGTTAGCACTCTCAGACGGAACATCATTATGCAAAAATTTGGGATTCTAAAAAATGAAAATAATGAACTACCTCACCCTAAAAAACCATGCTACTGTACTGCACTATCATTTGTATAAAATTCCTCAAAGGTCAATTCTTGAAGTTATTTTTCACGTGGATTGCATTTAGCATAAATAATTGGTATTTCAAAAATTACAATTTTGTGTTGTATTATTTTATCTTCACAGTAGAAAGTCATCTGCTACACAGTATAACGCAGGAAAGACGAATGCACATCAGCAACCTCTGCCAGGTATTACTTTGTTATCCATTGTAGTTTTAAAAAATTAGTTATCTGCTAAGGCGTTGGAGCACAATTAGGCCACAACTTGAAGCGGCAACCTGGCCACAGCCTTTATTTTCCAAAATGGCGACCGTATAGGCCTGACTGTTCACCTCAAGATTATTATAAAATATTCATTACATGTTTTGAAATCATTTAGAGATACATAATCAAGCCTACGGTCGCCATCTTAGAAAATAAAGGATGTGGCCAGGTTGCGGCCGGCCACGCAAAGTTGTGGCCTAATTGTGCTCCAGCGGCTAAACACGATTGTTCTAATCACTTGACCTTATATAATATAAGGTTAAGTGATTTTTACAGACTTAATTTCATGTAGCTTCTTCCCTTCTAGGTGATTATCCAAACTTTTTGATATCCCCCGTATTTGCTCTCACTGCAGTAAACGTATTGGTATACGGTATACGTTATTCGCTATACGCTCCTGGGGAGGCACCCATGTATTTAGTGATGAGATAATCCCTGTCAATTTGTGATCGCAGCCTTATGGGGGCTATTTCAATGCTTGTGGAAAAGCTGGGTATATTTTTGTGATAATTTCTTCATTCTGTTTTTGACAAAAGGATGTTATGGTTTGGAAGAAATATTGGCAATGACTAAAATTGGCATGTCTAATTTTTACGCATTTTTTTTTAATTTTGACCATTTTTGTATAGGTTTGACAACCAACAAACCAACTGCAGAATTTGCAGAGACTCGTGCTCGAGCCGCTACATCACCTGATATTTTTACAGCTGAAGGAAAGAGAACTCCATTTGAATCTAGCATCAGAGAAAGCCGTCGCAGCATATTTGGCTTGAAGTCGAATCGAAGGAATCAAGATAAAGAACAAAATGAAAAGAAGAAGAAGAAAGAGAAAATCCGAATGAATAATCCAACGCCATCTAGTCTGCTGCAAAACATGCGTGTGATAAACTATGAACTGACAGGGAGAGGAAACTTTCACCCGCCACCGGATAAAAAGAAGAACGGAAATGAGAATTCGGAAGAACATCCTCTTGTGACAATGTCTAGCGACGTGTCTTCCCCTGAAGCAGAGATACCAACAGAGTCAAATGGGAAAGGAGCTCCTGTGTATTATACATTGGAAGTAGAAGACGAAGCCACGCATGATGATGCTCCCAGTCCTTCAAATTCCTACGAAGAGAACGGTTACATCAAGAATTCACAAAGAGGTAAATCATCATCAGTGTCATCAAGTGTACCAAATCATGTCAAGCAACATTTTTCGATACGAAGCATGAGTGACGCTTTTGAAACAAAACGGAATAAAGCATCTTTTAGACTTATGTCTGAGGGTAACGGTAAAAATCAATACAGTGCGACATTGGATCCTAAACATTTCTCAGCCAAACTACGTTCGCACCAGCGAAGTGGAAGTGTTGATCAGGCTTATTTGAATCGGGCTAGTCAAGTTTACGAAGATGTAAGCAACGATAATGATTCGGTACAGTCCTACTCTGGTTCAGGAGAATATCATTCGTATGGACAATTGGAAGCCCTTGATAAACCAGACTCCTATTGTCTACTCAGTAGGTCGCTTGAAGATGGGTTAGGGGGATACAAGGAATTGGTGGATCTTCCGGGTTATCAGAAACTTCAGGTTGGTTCGCCTATAGATGATTACGATATGAGTGTTGGCGTTGCAGTGTAAATCAAGGATTGTTATCCTGGGGAGTGTTAGTTGAGGCCCTTTCATGAATTATAACGGAAAATTGCATTAATCGGTGGTCACAACCCGTCGTCCTTGCACGTGCGTGCTGTCTGTGAAGGCAAAATCGTGCACGCGCACAACTACCGATTAGGGATGAGGACGAACCGCATATGCTCAGCCAGTGACAAAATGCGCGCAACGTATGTATTCCTTGTGGTTTTTTGCCATTCACGACCACTTGCTCTACGGACGAAGAACGTACGGACACCATTTAATTACGGTTTCCTTATAATAGCGAGGTGATCGCATGGAGTTGTATCATTTTAAGTATGGTGTAACTACTTACAGTGTGCGCAACGTATACGATACACATACATACACAACCACTGACGGTCAGGTGTGTCGTGCGGACAGCGTACGTATCGTGCGATTAACGTGCGTCCTCCTTAGAAAAAAGTAGGGCCGGTGTGAAAGGAATCTTAGTCCCCCTGAAATGGTAGTTCGCCTTCCATAAACCATAACCAATGATAACGGAGTAAAGTCAAAGTGTGAAACTAATATTGCGTGAGAGTTGTTAGCCTATACTTCACTGTACAACCCGGACAATAAGAACGGGGGACTTACAATCCTGCTACACCGGGCCTCTCAAAAAACGTACGGACAATCAAAATAAGAATGCAAACGATGGGTTGTGACCAAAGCTTTAAAATATCAAGTGACCGCGAAATGATAATTATATCCACCTTTGTAGCAAATGTTTGTACTCTGAAATCGTAATAATTATCCACATATCACGGACCTTAGTCTCCGCCATGCGGATTCCTTTTTAATAACTGTAACAATTGTTGTTAAACTGCTTGGTGTGCTAGATATATTCTTGTCACCCATGTGCTAATTAATCTATAAGCGTTAACCAAATCGGCAACCGCTTGCCGTTACCTGCACCGGTCGACAAAATGAGATTGGGGTATATAAGCTGTAGCATGTTTGATATGATACCTTAAAACCATGGATAAAATGTATGGTTACACAATCAAAGGTATTTATATTTATTTATAAGAAGTATTATAGATACGTTGAAGATGGGTAGCAAATTCGATCGTTCCGACTTCTTCAGATATCTAAACCACTTGGCCGATATAAGTTGTTTACGTGTTTCTCCTTATTTAAGTTGTCTCCTGAAGTTATCATAAAAACACAACCAATAAAAGGGTCAATCCTGCGGTATACAGGATCTGTAATTAATACGCGAACATGATCGATTATACGACGCACGAATCCGTATCATCGATAATATGTGATCGCATCAACGTCGTAACAAAGCTTAAAAGAATGATTTTTATTTTCATTACGAGTCTTATTAAAGATTGTAGCAATTTTGGCCACATGAGGGCTCATGGTATTTAAACTCTATCTCGCCAGGCCATTTAGATAAACGCGTTGTACTTTTAGTGGAGACGCAAATTGTAAGATTTCCTATTCCCGTGCGATTTTTATGACGATGCTCTAGAACAAATCTTAATGGCCAGAGGAAACCTTAAATTAACAGAAAATCTTTGATGGCAAAATTTTAGTCTGCTAAAAATGGAGATATGCGCCATTTTCAAAATGGCACCAAATCAAACGATAAAAATGAGTAAAGCATAAGAGTGATCGATGACACTGCATATTATACCAGTATTTTACATGAAATAATCACAATTTCAATAAACTGTGATGTGAACTTGACTGTAAATAGTTTGTAAATGGATGCTATTACCAATTCCGGGGTGTTAAGGGGTCTAAATGGAACGCTTTTGGTATACGTTCGTTTTCAAATCGTCATTAATTACTTTTAAAATACTTGAAAGTGCTTTTAGTATGTGTCTGAACAAATGTAATTCATGGAAATGATAGTATATCATTACTTATCGTTTTAACATAAATTATAAAAGAATTTCAGACACATCTTCCAGTTAAAAAAGAAAAAAAAATAATAACTTATTATAAGAAAGCCGTATACAAAACCTAAACAACTTAAGAGAGTCATCTTTTTTTTCCGAGGTATGTGTAAAATTATTATGGAGAAAGGTTTAATAATTTGTTGTTTTAAAATAATCCACCTGAGTTGGTTTTGTGAAGAGTTTTACTTTAACCCCCCTTTGACATATCAAAATATGTCAAGATACATAAAATCAAATATGTCAAGATACATAAAATATCAAGAAACATTATGGGGTAAGGTTCAATATTTTTTTAAATCATCCGGCAGAGTTGGTTTTATGAAGGTTTTCTCTCTTTTTCATTTCATAAAATACACGGTTGCTCATATAGTTGGAATAAAAATAGTTTTACCACCTTTTTATGTAAAGGTCAATTTATGATGAAAATATCTGGAAACTTATGTTGCTTTTGGTCATATTTGATAGGTTATCTTGTTGGATGTGAAATGAAACTCTGAATGTGATCAAGTTTCTCATGTACTGGTAAGGGAACAACAACAAAAATGAGTCAAAAACATGAATTTTATGTAAAATTTGATTTGATCCCGCCTTTGTCAAGGTCACTTCTCTACTCAAGTTGAGTGGTCATATGGAATGTTTAAAAACTGATAGTGATAAGCAGGTGATTACACTCTCAGAACAAAAGGTTCAACTTGGAACCTTTTTGTCCTCTATATGGAACCATGAAGAATTTAGGGGTTCTTAAAAATTGAAGATCCTAAAAAGGTTCATTACAGAACCTAAAAAGGTTCATTACAGAACCTAAAAAGGTGCTAAGCGGCTATTTTAGAACTCATTTAGGTTCCTGAAAGACCCATATAGGGTTCCATATAGAGGACAAGTTTAGAACCCCTTTAGCACCATTTTTTCTCAGAGTGTAATTGTCTTGGTCGCACTTGACTGCGCCAAGAGAATGCTTGGAAGCAAAGCACAAATGATCCTTCAACGCCCCTCAATTTACAAAAACAGGCTTGTGGTGAACGTGGAATGGTCACTGGCGGTATATTACATATTCAAAACCTGTTAAGATGCCATGTACCGCCGGGAACCATTTCACGCTCACCACAACCTTACTTTTGTAAATTGAGGGGCGCTGAAGTATCGTTTTGTGCTTTGCTTCCTAGCATTCTCTTGGCGCAGTCAAGCGTGACCAAGACATTCAATCACCTGCTTTTCACTCTACTGCAGTTACATTCCTTATGACCACTCAACTTGAGTAAAGAAGTGACCTTGACCGAGGCGGGATCAAATTAGATTTGACCTAAAAATCACGTTTTTGACCCATTTTTGTTGTTGACCCCTTACCAGTACATGAAAAAAATTGATCACATTCGGTATTTCATTTCATATACAACAAGATAGGTATCAAATCTGATCAAAAGCAACATGGGTTTCCAGATTTTGTCATCATAAATTGACCTACACATGCATGGTATTATAAAATTATTTGTCACTAGATGCCATTTTTGAATAAACCGCCATACTTGTATCTGAGCAGACTACAATTTTGCCACCAAGACTTTTCTTTATCTATGTGGTGTAGGCTTTCATTTACAACCAGTTCTGGACCATCGTCACAAAAAACGCACGGGTTACAGGTTGCGTCTCCACTATTTGTGAAAACATACTATTTTGAGCTATCAAACATTTGGTGCAATAAGTCTTTGTTATTACATTAATTCCAATGCATCTTCTAATCAATAACGGATGATTGGTGTTGAAAATCACTAAGCAAAGAAAATTTGGTGGAGTATTGATTTTTCATCACCAAACCTCCGTTACTAATAGAAAATACATTGTAACTATATATCAGATTATAAGAAAACAAAGATTTGATGCACCAAATGTTTGGTAGCCCATAAGAAGTATAGCTTGACCCTATGAGTATGTATAAAAATAACAAAGCCCACTCTTTGCATTCGGAGTCTAATGTTTTCAAATTTTCGCCCCATTATTGAGTTTGCTACTATATATTTACATGATGGCCTTGGATATTGTGTAAAGTGATGCAGTGAAATGTGTGTTTGTGAGCGATTGCAATACGAGACTAAACACATGAAATTGTACCATATATTCAGAAATAAAACATATCTTGCCTCAGACAAGGGAGAAATTTGTATATATCTATAATACCATAATCTTTTATTTATTACGGCACTTGTATATATTTTTGTATTCGCTGTAGAAGTGATAATGTAAAGTACATTTCGATCAATTTCCAGAACCCCTAAATCTGTTCGGCGGAACTCACAATTCGGATACCCACGTATCAAAATTGTGATACACGTATCAGAATAAGATATGGAGGGGTATCCGAATTCTGATACGAATATCGTTGCGCAGGTAACAAATCGATAGCGCAAGCTGGCAAGTACATGCAGAAAATCTTTCTTGCATCTACGATAAATGTATCTGTGAAAATGCCATTTCTATCTGTGCAATTCCAGCGGAACAGCTTCGAAACATGTCCTGATTTTAGAAAGCAAACTAATTTGGCCAAAACTTTGTTAGAATTAGATGACAGATGATGATAATGTTATTGACTTTTGTACATACCGCTATGGTGGGCGGCGAAGCTGAATATTAATTTCAGCTGATATCCCATTACAGCTGTTTTTAATCCAAATTCAGATACGGATATCATAATTTTGATACGGGGTATCTAAATTCAGATACGTATCCGAATTGTGAGTTTCGCCGAACTGAAATAAAAAGGCATACATTTGTTAATCTAAGTCTTATATTAAATACACTCTTTTAGGAGGAAAAAGAATTTTACCAGTTTTAAGGATTTCAGATCAAACCTACAGAAAAAAAAAGATTATTGACGTTTTAACTTTTTGTACTGTAAATATTAATTGGTCAAGAAATTGGTCTAAGAAGACTAATTAGTAATTACAAAATGGAATATTTGTAATTCAAAAAACACGTGCTAAAGCTGTATGTCGGAATATGAAACAACTATTTCAGATATTTTAGGTTAACTTCGGTCATTTCATATACTTCTATGGCTTATTAACATCAAATTTTAACGTAACTTATTTAAAGACATCAAGTTAAATGGCTAATCACTATTTTGAACCTTATTTTGATGGATGTCTAATTAAATGATCAATTAATTGACTATTTAACAGCTGATTTTCCGCTCCAAATTAGTCAATAAGTTAGTCATTTAATTGGTCATTCATAATTACTACTGATGAAAATAATTGTTAATAATTCTAGAAGTTGGAGGGTTAACCCTTCATATATATTTTTAACATAACAGAATATGTTTTTGATTATAAACATTCCATTTTTAAAGACTAACGTTTAATTTGTCTTCTTATTCCATATTTTGACCAATTAATTTTTTACTGTGATGTGGTATACTAGTATTTATGTATTCTCGTTATTTAGGCAACAACAACAGCAACAGCAAAATTAACAATAATAACAGCAAGAGAAAAAATGAACAACAACAACAACAACCAAATGTGTATTTGTAGAAAATTGAAAAAAAAAAATCGACTCATTGTCATAATAAGTGTAACTACAGCAAAATCGTTAAAAATCATAATGAAAATGTTATACGGTATATTACATATAAATTCTATTCCACAAAAAATGTTACTTTCTCATGTTAAAGTATACGTTGAAGTATTATTGGTATTATCCATGGATGTCTGGCCATAGTATACTTTAATACATTATTTACCATGTTTACTGTTTACTGTTTTAATTAAATATTCCTTGTGTATAATAGCTACAGAATATCTGATACTTCTGTGAGTTGCAATAGTGAAAGATATACATGTGAAAGTTAATAGAAAGATTAGAAAGATAGTTCAATTAGTTTCATTTTCAACTTAAGAAGGAAGAAAATGTTTTCCCAGGGTTCTGAAACGAAACAAGTTTGATTAAGCAATGTCCCGGGGCAATGTCGTTTCATTTATGCAATAATTGTCCCCCCCCCCCCCTTTTTTAAATCAAACACATCAGGCTACAAATACGTCTATATCATTTTGATACAGTCAGTCTGATTTTCAATTTTCAGTTTGAATCCTGGAATATGTTTTAGGTTGAAAACACACCGCGGCGTTGGGCGCCACAAGGCCATATCTGCGTATTATCAAAAACAACAGATTCCAATACCTAATGGTTCTTGCAGATGAAATTAGACCATTCATCTTGAAAATACTATCAAAACCTGATGGTTCTTTTTAGAGGACCAATATATTTATCAAGATAACCAAGTACCATCAGGTCTGGAAATCTGTTGTTCTCGGGATTATTGGTAAGCAATTGACCACTTTCGTATGTCCCATAATGCATCTTGAGAGTACCGTAAACGCTCAAAACCATATTATCAGGCGGTATAGGACACGATATATAACTAGATTTAGGGACGAGGGATTTCTAAAACGCAAATTCAGGGTATGATTTACCTGTATCTCTATTGGGTCACGTGACTCACGCATTGAAGAAAATATTTACAAAGATCATATTTTTACCTTTCCTCAAAAAATTACAAAAGTGTTCTTATAGTAATTAACATAATTATGTTATTCTAAATCCGCTGGGGTTCACGCGTGAACTCCACTTTTTATACATGTTATCATATTTTTTTAGCGATTACGAAAATAATGTTAGTGACCAACCCGGAAGTTGTATTTTTCCACGAATTAGCCAACGGTTACGCCAGAGGCGGTATAAGACATGACGCAGCCGAGGATCGGCTATGATATCGTACGGCAACCAGTAAGAGTTGCCACGACCTGCACCGCCTGCATATTATTACGTTCTGCGCAAAAGACGTCGTGCGCACAACATAGTAATATAGTCGTTTGCGCAGAAATGCCCGTATTTGTGACTTTTGTGGTACTTTCAAGATGCATTATGGGACATACGAAACTGGTCTATTGAAAACTATGAA
>JXSR01S019804.1:0-17691 GCA_000969725.1 Ophiothrix spiculata | reverse complement strand
CTTGTTGTATCGTTTAATTTTTTCATCCTCTCTGTAGCAATGATATGAAGCATTAACTAATGCTGTAAACAGAATTCCTGTTAGGCCGTATGGCGCACCATTGGCTCATGAGCCAGATTTTCAGGCACTACAGATTCTTTAAAATATGTGGATTCAGTCTTATCTAGTCATTATGGTGCAAGCACCTCTTCAATTTTGGTCAATTTTACACAAGCTCACAAAACCTTTTCGAGGGAACACTTGACTGCTATAAACTGTATTTACTTTTCTAAAATTTGAATTTATTTGTATTTCTGCTATTTACTTACATATTATCTGCAGAAATTTTACCACAATTGTGTGTATTTCCTTCCCTGTTTTTGATCTTGATATATAAGTTGCCCAAGTATTTACCATGTCTTTCTTTGAAAAATGTGCTTACATAGAGAATAAGGAGACATGCTAATGGTGTGAGAGACATGATAATTTGAATTTTGGTTTGAAGTATGTGTAAATAGCTTTTGCAGCAAATAGTACTTGTAAAATGAAAATAACAACATTGTCCTTAAAACAAGTGCTTGTCTCCTGGAACTCTACAAAATCGTCAGAAAGAGTCATACGAGTGTTTGAGTAGACATACTTAGAAATGTCACTGTCTGTTTGTTGTTTCCCCAAGGACAAGAATTCATTTACCAAGAATGCACTAATTGTGCAGTGTGTCATAACACAGTAAGATATGAATTGGAATAAATATATAGGTTATTAACATTTGGCCAAACAGTGTTAATGGGGTATGACTTCTTAGTTATGATAAATTGTGTTCATTGCTTGCTTTAATGTGAAGTCAAATCTGACCTTTAGAGACATGATAAATTATACATAGGACAAAGGTGTGGAGAACTGCAATGTGTAAATTGAGATTTAGTTTCACTGATTGTTATTTTGATATTAGGGAAGATTTCTTCACAATTAGTATATATTTTTGTTCCCATAATTCCAACAGAAATAAATTTTCAAATTATTCCATGTTCAGCATTTTTACCCTCTAAAATTGTCCAATCATTTTATGCTTATAGAATGTTGATATCTGCCAAAGAAAAGATATAATTTTACACAGGCATATCAAATGATTATATCCAGTTTTCTGGTTATAGCTTTGCTATGGTGAAATTAATTATCCATTTACCATTGGTTTGGTAAAAATCATGCTTTTGAAAATTAATGCAGAGGTTATGGCATATAGATGAAAAAGTACATTAGTTTAGTGTTGTCATGTTATCAAGTTTATACATTTATTGCTTTTGAGAATAAGTTGTCAACAAATTGTCCTTTAATAAACGTCATTCACGCCATACTCAGTTATTTGCTGTCTACTACAGATACATGCTGCAATTAATCAAGTACATTTCAAATTCAATACAACCAAATTTCTTTCAAATTTATTTTGCTGTTCTTTAGTTCCTTTGTTTATTGAATATTAATGAATTTCGGTTATATCAGATTGGATTATTTGTACATGTTTTGATTAGAAAATATTCAATGGTACAGGAGTACTTCTTTCAACTTAATGGTCTTTTTTTCACAAAGGTTTGCGTCTTTTTTCTAGTATCAACATTTTTAAAGTCTATATATTTAATGCCATTAAACAGTACTTTTGAATTGCTTGTTGCTGTTTCAAATTAATGATATTCTTAAAGATATTTGAAATTTTTGAAAACTGATAAGCTACAAAATTAAAAATAGATGGAACAATTAGTTTTTGGTTGTCATTTTCTGTCCACCAATACTCCCAAAAAGATATTGCATGGATGTGTCAGACTTATAACATGAAATTGGATTCAGATGAACTGCTTGCACGTTGCTCATCTTCACATTATTAGGACCAATATGGCTGTAATGCTTCATGGTACTATAGTCACCTGTATCCAATTTCTAATAAATTTCTCATATCATGTATCTGTAAGTATGATAGAGATTGTCTGAGAGGTGGAGAGGCATATAGGCAGGTGTAATTTTGATTCATTATGATAGATTTATTAGACAAAATATCACAGACTGGGATTAAACCACATGCTTAGTTGCAGTAGAATTTGATGATGTATTGCTGTGCATACACTACTGTCTTCATTTTTATCAAAACGAAACTTGGTGGGTGAATAGAAGCAATCTCATTAGATGTTACCTTGAGCTTTCTATTGTCAACGCCCCTGTCAACCAGTATCTTACTATTGTAACTGTTCTTTTAATCATCAAATTTCTTCTAGCCAAGATGGCACTCAGTCGTTGCTTTAAGCTGTTGCTTCTATAAAGTTTTGAAGTTAAGATTTTGGATGCAGTTAGGGGTTCTTGAGCTATTGAGAAATGGTGGAAGATATTTTCAGCTATACATTGATGAGAAAAGTATCCCAGAGTTTGCAGTTTTCCATGTTATTGTGGATTACATTGACTTCATCTTTTTAAACAAAGCCATTTACATGTTGTCATAATAATGTTTCAATGTTTTATTTTTCCATAAGACAAAATATATACAGCAATGCAATAATATAAATTGTACAATAATTAAGATTACTAAAATTATGTCTTACGGAGGAGTAGACAAGATGGCCTATAAGGCCATATAAGAGAGAGCAAAATGAATGTAAAGTTTTTGGCAAGGATTTGATCAAGATTTAAGAGGTCCACTTCACGTAATGTGTAGTCATCATCAAAATGTTCATGTGCATGGTATGTAGGTTAATCTTCTTGTTTTAAAGTTGGCAATATTGACAGACAAAATTGTGAGGTATTTATGTTAATGTGCATGGTATGTAGGTTGAAATTTTGCCTGCATGGAGGATCTTCTTGTTTTAAAGATGGCAATATTGACAGACAAAATTGCGAAGTGTTGTTTCAGGTTTGGTTTCTGATAGAATAGAAGGGAGTCCTACTTTTTTTAATTTTTTGTTTTGAGAAGAAATTTGTCAGGGTAGAATGACATGAATGATAAATATCTTGATAATTGATTGTTTATCTGTTTTAATTTGTTGCCACATAATTATGCACTTGTAAATGAGAACGTTTTAGTAGTAATTTTTTTTTTTTGTGACATGCTTTTCAGAAATTTGTTAATCCTTAAAATATTTTTTCTTTAGATTTATGATATTGACAAAATCACTTTGCCAAAGTATTCAATCAACTACACATTTTCTCAGATTGACTTAATGGAAGGTGCCCTACTTCTTTCTCTACAAATTCTCTTATATAAAGGATGCTTTACCCCTGAATAATTTAAAAGGTTGAAAGAAAGTATGTTTAATTGATTTACTGATTCTTCTTCAATTATTTTGGATATACGAGTAGCAGTCCTATTTTATCAGTATGTTCTGAAATAAGAGCTTTATACTGATGATAGGAAATCAACAGAGGTTTTTCTTTTTTAAGGTTGCTGTTTTTCTTGAAAGATATAGGTCTGTGTTTTTGTCATCCGTGAGGATATTGAAGTGTTAGGATTGAAGGTGTTATTTCAGATAAAATGACTAAAAGTGTGGATAGCATAGAGTCCTAGTTTTTCGTTAAAGGTGTATATCAGTTATATACGTTATGATTTTAGTTGAATTATAGCCTTGTTGATCTATGAAATTTCCAAGTCTATTGTCATCGTCCATTTAATTTCATATATCTTGTTGGCATCAAAACACTTGGTCATCTCTTACATCATTCTTTCTCTTTTTCTAAGATTTTTGATTCAGTTAAAGGTTTCTGACCCTTTTAAAAGCATTTCAGGAAAAGTAGAAGTACAAAAGCTGTTATAGAAATGCCTTGGAGCTTGTTTCACAAGGCATTGCAATCATTTCAGTACGTATTTCAATTTCTAGATTCTGATATAATTTGACATGGCTTAAGAGATCTAAATCATGTAACAAGAACATAGGATCATGTATCATTAGACAATAATAAACAATAGTCTCAACACAAAAACAATGGCACATTATGTAGTAATTAGTATGAATAGCTTGTTTTAGTGATGTGGAAATGATTCAAGGCCATCCCTTAATATCAGTAACACCTTGATGTAGAGAATATATATTACATAATTATCTTGGGAGTCAAGAGTGATATATCAAAACATATAATAAAAACAGGTCTCGGTCTGTGTATATGTCGATGCAGTGATGTGAAATATAGACACGAGTAAAATGATAACAATGATGGATGAAATAAGAATACAGAAACAGCATTGTTTGTGTTGGAGGAATTGTCTGTTTAATTCTTCTTGAAGTAATTGTCCATTTATGAATTGTAGTAACCATAATTTTAAGCTGTTCTCTTGAAAAAAAAGACTTATAAGACTGATTAGTGAAAAGTATGATAGTTTCAATTTGTGTAATTGTTGGAGGATGTGTGTTATGTGTAAGTGATTTTGCGACAATTTTATGTTTTATTTTAACCAATACTTCACAAAACATTGATGTTCTGAAGTTTGAATTTATTCTGAATTTGCATTTCTGGCATGTACATATCATATGCAGAGAAATGCTAATAATTTGAGCTTTAAACAGGTCTTAATCTTGTAATATAAATAACCTAGTCTTTGGCATGTTTTCCTTTGAAGAAAGGTGCTTGCTTGTCTTAGAGAGATTTTGAGATATCTACTAATTGTGTTAGAGACATGATGATTTAGATTTTATTTCAAAGTATCTTTAAAGAGCTTCTGCTGCAAATAATACTTCCTAAAACATATAACAAAGTCTCCAAAATCGTCAGAAAGAGTCCTATGAGTGTTTGAGTAGACATCCTTAGAAATGTCACTGGCTGTTTGTTGTTTCCCCAAGGATAAGATTTGATTTACCAAGAATGCCCTAAATTGTGCAGTGTGTCATAACACAGTAAGTGATGAATTGGAATAGATATAAAGGTTATTAACGTTTGGCCAAACAGTGTTAATGGGGTATGACTTCTTAGTTATGATAAATTGTGTTCATTGCTTGCTTTAATGTGAAGGCAAATCTGACCTTTAGAGATATATCATAAATTATGCATAGAAGTATGGTGTGAAGATTTTCAATGTGTAAATTGAGATTTTGCATTTCTACTTTGTTATTTGGGGATTATGGAATAGAGTTAGAATATGTGGAATTTTGTGTATATAGAAATTTTGTGGGTTTTTTTTTGAAGAAGCAAAGCTTTTTTCCCCCCAAAAGGTGGATTTTTGTACTGTTTAAAGCCTGATTTATAGTCATATTAAACTTTTTCAATATTAATATCTGCTAAAGAAAAAACCTACTTTTAATCATTGTTGAGATACCATCCATTAAAAATCTGCTGATATATAAAAATCATGCTTTCAACATTTAATAAGGTCATGCCAGATGTGTTTGGAAGGTATGGGAAACATGGTTATTAGTCTAAAATTTTGGCCAAGTTTATAATACATTTATTGTTTTAAGCTTTATGATACTTTCATCAATTTGCTTTGTTTTTGAATGCCATCCATCAATTCTTGCTCTTTTATCTACTGGAGATAGCAAGATCCTCATTCCACTATCCTTTCAAAATTCATTTTTCTCGATTTCTTCCTTTCTTTGATTTCTTTGGTAAGTAATATTTACATATTAATAATCTATGATACTAATATCTGATAGTATAAAAGCAATATTAGTTTTTTAGTAAATTTTTCATTTTAATTCATTAATGACATTGATAAAACCACAAACTCAAAAATGATGGAATAATTGGTTTGTGGTTGACATTTCCTGTCTACCAAAACCCTCATAAACGATATTACACTTATGACAGGCCATTGGATTCAGATGAACTGCTTACATATGGCTCATCTTTACAAAAGAACCAATGCAGTTGTAATGCTTCATGGCACTGTAGTCATCTATATCCAATTTCCAATAAATTTCTCATATGTAATTATAGAGATTGTCTGGGAAGTGCCAGGCATGCAGATACGCAGGTGTATTTTTAACTCATTATGATAGATTTATTGGAAAAATTAAACCGCAGACTGTCATTAAACCATATACTACGTCGTAACAGACTTTGATGGAGTTTTATTTTGCATATGTGATGGCTCACCCCAAAGGGGGGACTTTGACCATGATATCAATTTTGATTTTATAATTTCATCTGTAACAGCATTGTCTAAGCTTTAAAATGACACCTTACTTGTTGAAATTGATCAAGGCGATCAAATTTTAAAACAGAAAATCTGTTGAAAATTCTTATTATTTTCTTTATTTTTTGCTGCATATTTTCATCATTTTCTCGAAAAGTGTACTGTCGCAAAGTCCCCCATTTCGGGGTGAGTCATTACATATATTACAGTCTGGGTTTTTATTAAAACCAAACCCAATTATACGAGTAGATATTCAAACCAAATTCAGTTAGTTTTCTATACACGCAGCCTCTCATAATCTAATCTAAGTTGCTGTAGATATATTTTGCTCAGATTTAAATTTTACAGTATATGGTACAAAGTATGCAAACCCTTATTTATACTGGACAAGACATAATTAGTTTTGTGATAATAAGACAAGAAAGGAATTCTTGTCTTAGTTGGTGTGTACAAGATGGTAGTAGTTGTGGCAATATTTTGCCTAATGCTGACATAAAACAAACCAGGATGCACTCATGGAGCATACAATTTCAAAACTTCTTGTAATTTAAGTCCACAAGAATGGAAGCAGCCTCATTAGACAGTTTCCATTAGCTTTATATCGAAAACGTCCCTTTCAACCAGTATCTATCTGCTGTGACTGTCTTTTTATAGGTAGGTATTCCAGTCTGGTGAGAAATTTAACATACACTTTTTCCATATTTGAATGAAGGGTCATCACCTACATAAAGCAATTATAAAGTTTCATTTACATACCTTGAGCCATATAAATGCTATAGCAAAGCTTAAAGTTTAAAGCTGAAAGTTTTCCATGATGTTGTGGCTCTGTTTTATGAAACAGCCATTTACATGTTGCTATTATAAACATAAAAGAGCAAATGAAAGTGAAGTTATTTGAAAAGAGCAAATGAAAGTGAAGTTATTTGAAAAGAGCAAATGAAAGTGAAGTTATTTGAAAAGATTTTATCAAAACTTGAGACGTCTCTTCTTTTAATGTGTAGTCCATATATTCATATGCATGGAATGTAGGTTGAAACTTTACCTTCATGTTACTCATCCTTGATGACAGAAAAGAGTGGAGCATTTTCTTGTTTTTAAAGTTAGCAATATTGATGGACAAAAGTGTGAGGTGTTATTTCAGGTTGGGTTTCTTATAGAATAGAAGGGAGTCCTACTTTTACTTTGTTGCTTTTAGAAGAAGTTTTTAGAATGGCATGAAAGTAATTGATCAAAAAATCAGATTTAATGTGTTATCACATATATGGACTTCTGAAATGACAAATTTGTAGTTATATTACTATTGTTCTTTTTTAGCATACTTTACAGAAATATTCCTATAAACATTTAATTCTTATTTGTTTCATATTTGTGATATTTACAAACTAAATTTGTGAAGGTGTTCAATCAAATGGATTTTATATACCCTACTTTTTTTCTTTACAAATTGCTTTAAAGAAAGTATGCATAACCTTAAATAATATATAAGGAAAGGGTTAATTGAAAATTTATTTAATTAATATACCGATTCTCTCTTCAATTCTAGAGATTTAGTAATAGTAGTCCTCCCTTTCAAAATATTTTGGAATAAGAGCTTGTGCCTGATGATGGCAAATCAACATAAGTGCTATATCTTCAGATGGTCTTTTGAATAATAAACCAACTTGTTGTTTTTCTTGAAAACTCAGTGTCATCCGTGACGCCATTGATGTGTTAAGATGGAAGATGTAATTTCAGATAAAATTACAGAACGTATGGGTAGCAAAGAGTCCTAGTTCCCTTGCATTTCTTTCATAGTTATGTTAGTTAAAGGTATAGAGGTGTGTTCGACACAAACTGGAGTAGTTATTACAGTAGTAATAGCATAGTGGTTGTATGCTATTAACTGTTAAAACTTTTTTGGCTCAGAGATTCCAGAGTTTAAACCCCTGTGCAGGTTGTTTTAAAAGTGTCCTTAGCAATGCATTAATTTTCATGTGCTCCCCTTGACAAAGTTGAGTGGCATCTCCTCACTCTATCTGAAGGTCAGATTCCTTTTATCTGTTTGTACTGCGGTTGGGGTGTGTTTTGTACTGTTAGTTGTAAAATTTAAAGCTTCAACTTGATACCATTCAATCGTGTGCTTTAACTTAGCTAAACTTGATACCATTCAATCGTGTGCTTTAAATAATACCACTACCAAAACACACTGCAACCACACCACAAGTGGATAAAAGGATGAAGTAGAAGTTTCTTTGCACGAACTTATTCATGTGACCAAAATCATCCTGTGTTGTAAATCATTGTTACTGGGCAGGACATGTTTGGCGGTCAATAACTGCATTACTTGTTTCCTTAATCTAGAAACTCAGCCAGTGGATTTTGCTTTGGTGCTCAATAACTGTGTTACTTATTTCCTTCATCTAAAAACTGGTATTTGCTTAGTCTAAGCCAGTGGAAAAAACCCCATGATGACTCAGTCAGAGCTACATTACAATATTAGGATCTGGCCTGACAACTGTTGACCAGCAATCCCATATATGGATGCAAAACAAACCTAGTCCTAATACTATTTTCATAATTTTGTAAATAGTTTACTAACTTACTTGTTATGGTTTTATTTTCTTCCAATACAGATGTCGAAAAATTAGCTGGGAAACAAATTTACCATCTACAAGTGTAATAATTACTTTTCACAACGAAGCCAGGTCAACATTATTACGAACAGTTGTGAGGTAAGTTACTGAGGTGAAGAAAGTTAGTGGTGTGTGGGTAGGGGTATATGTTCAAAAGAAGTCAAAACATTTATTAAAGGGACTGGCCTAGATTCTTCCCACTAATTTTTTACCTACATATTTTTTTACATGAATCAAACATGTTTATATAACCTACCAATAGTTTTCCATGATTTTTAGGAATATTGTAGACAAATTCAATTCTTTACCAACTTAAATTTTTGACACCGGCACAAAAAATGTTGTGAAATCAGTGTTCCTAGTGTTCTCAAATTTTAAAAATATCTTATATCTACACCTGTGATGGGTAAACAAATTATTTTTGATGAAATTGTTTATCTTTTAATATGTATTAAATTATCTCCAGGAGCTTTGTTTAATCTTTTATCTGGTAAATCCATCTGAGGTACAAAATTAGGATTTAGAAAACACAGGATAGTCACACCACCATCACAGACCCTTTTAAAGCTTTATTTAGAGCATTTTCATAAGTTTTTCATTCTAAGTGGGATCTAGGCTAGTTCCTTTAATTTGATGTTTTCCAAGAGCTCCAAATATATCAAACATTATTATGAACAGTTGTGAGGTAAGTAACATTATTGGGTAAAAGAAAGTTGTTTGAAGTACTTGTCCTTTCTTTCTATCATTTTGCTATTCATTATTATTTATAGAATTGAAATATTAATGACAAGTTCAAGATTTAAACATAGTGGGCGTAAATCTGAACAAAACAGTAAATCTCTAGAGATGTTTTGCTAAGTAAAAGCTGACAGCCAGACACAATTTGAAAACTAATCTTTATTTCATAAATGTCAGTTTAAGATAATAATCCTTGCTGTGTTCTGTAAATCTCTGTCTTTTTGAAATAATATTTTAATGTTACATGATGGACAAAAGGGTGTTGCAAGATATATGTTGGCGATCTATCAGGGAGGTTTTAATGTAATTGTTAGGTGTAAACCCAAAAATGATCTTCTGTTAGTAAGTAGACATCAAAGTGAAACTGATAAATGTGATAGTAACAAATTGCCTAAAACAATGGTGATAACATTATAAATTATATTTTCTTAAAAGTCTTTCTGTTGTGATAATTGCAATTGACGTTTGCCTTGATAGGTAACTCGATTTTCATCTTTATTTGCAAACAGGATGAAAGGGATGTTTGCAATGTGCTATCACTTTGTTGGTTTTATGTTTTGTGTCCTCATGATTTGAAGTATTATGTAGTCTTTGCTAGTTTGTTTAAACATAACTGAATGTACCAGTAAACATCTTGTCTAAGAGAGATAAAGAAATTCAGGTAATAAGGTATATTAAACAATCAAAATGCTCATTTAAGAGTGTTCCAGTAGTTTTTATCCTAAATTGTTTTGATGCTATCATTCAAGTTTACTAGTCACTGTCCATGATCAAACCATCATTTGTAGACCAGTTCTCATGGTGATGATATTAACATAAACAAACAATCAAAAAACGCTCATTTAAGAGTGTTCCAGTAGTTTTTATCCTAAATTGTTTTGATGCTATCATTCAAGTCTACTAATCACTGTCGATGATCAAACCATCATTTGTAGACCACTTCTCATGGTGATGATGTTAACATAAATAATTTAAAAGAATTAAAACCATTGCCTCAAAAGATTTCATTAGGATGGAGCATATACCGTGCGAGTCAAAAAAACTGCAATAAATAGATGTAAGCCATATTGTAAGAACAAAAGTAATTTCGAACAAATAATATTAATTTCTAAATAAGTCATGAATTAAGCTTTCATATGGTGAAAGAATGGTGAAAATTGATAAAGGCATTGCGAAGATATCCTTATTTGAATAATATGGTATGAAAACAGTTCTGTCCAAATGAGCATGCCTCGTCAAACGAGTAACTACCAATATTGAATTGAGTTACTTGCCAACACCTCTTGAATGATAACACAAACTGATTACATTGCTCTTACTAATGAAAATCTCTTCTTAATCTATTAAGTTACATATAAAAGATAATTTAGGTGTTTTTTTCAAGTGCAAAATGACATGTTTGGGGATTCAAAATGCCTCAAGATCAGTTCACAAACAAGCAGCGTGCTCTTATTGCTGAGGTTTATTTTACCACCAAATATCATGCAGAAGTGAAACGGAGATTCAAACTGGGTGCATTCCCTCCATCGCATATACCATGTCCATCAACCATCTATAGAAATCAGTCGAAATTCAAAAGAACAGGAACAGTCCGTAACATAAATAAAGAGAAACCTGGAAGACTGCGAAAGGCAAGAAGCAGGAGAAACGTTGACCGCATTCGTCAGACATTAGCAAGGGATCCCGAAGTGAGCTTGCGAAGAAATCCCCTGCCACATGTGTCCCAGTCCACGTTCAACCGAAAATTGAATATTCAGGGCCACCAAGCTCAAACGGCCCTTTTCAAGGCACCAAACACAAAAGAGAAAAGATAATGTCATAATTGTGTCCTCCATTAATAAAACATATGCACAACATTTGGACAGAACTGTTTTTATGCCTTCCTATTCAAATAAGTGTATCTCTACCACGCCTTTATCAATTTTCCCCATTCTTTCACCATTTTAAAGGTAAATCTATGATCTATTTAGATATATACATTTCATGTTCATGATATCTCTTGTTCTTGAAATATGGCTTTCATTTAACTATTGCAGTTTTTTTGACTCAATCGGTATTCTGAAGCTGAAGTAATAGGAAGAGCTAGCAGCCTTGCTTTAATATTGATGGGCAGCTGGGGAGGATTTGGATAAGGTGGTCATTAATCTGGACCAAACATTTATTTACTGGGGATCACTTAAAAATGATTGATGACAAGACAGACTACAAATACAAACCCATGTAGATTTTTCTTGAGTTACATTTCTTTACCATAACACAAAACATCCAATTTAGTCTAGTTAATTTTTAAATTTATTTTATTTCCACATTGATTACTTTGCTATAGTTAAATCATTGTAAGTTCGACAGATTTTACTTCAATACTGTTCAGTCCCTTTGAATAACAAAGGAAGTGTTGTACAGCAAGTCTTATCAACACGAAGAACATGCACCACATTTCACAGTGTTAACTTAATATTTGCACATAACCAGTTTCCAAATATATCACAACTTTTAAATCTCTTTTCAAAATTGTGTTATCACATGTGTGGTATGATCTAAATAATAAATGGAGATAGATAGGATGTCTACCTGTATGTGAAATAACACTAGGTTGGCTGATGTAGATCACATTGCAATCTGATTGTTTGGCAACTTTAAAGCTGATGAAAGCCAGACTTGTTTGCCAAGGTTTGTGATGAAAGGTAGACTCATTTGCAAATGTTAGTGATGAAAAGCAGACAGTGATAAGTGTGCTATCCATCAGGGAGGATGGCACTGGGATGGTGATATGTCACAAGAGCTTTGAATATGTCAGGCTTTGCCATATGTGAGCTAGATTTGTTTGCAACAAAACTTTCTTCTCCTTGATGCAGAGGTGTGTGATTTCATAAGGGAAAGTTATGATGTCCATGACAAAATGTCTTGCTTTAACCAGAAACACTACCTGCTATTCCATTTGTTTATTTGGTATACAATACTTCTTCCTTTTAAAGTGTATAAGTCAAATGTAGAGATAAGTTAGACATGGGCGTCATTTCAGGGGGGGACAGGGGGACACGTCCCCCCCACATTTTGAAGGGTGGGGGACATAATATCAGGTGTCCCCCCCACTGTTTTGAATACAAACGATTTATTTGCCCCCTGGACCCCCCCCCCACATTTCAAAATGAAATGACGCCCATGAAGTTAGATAATCTGAATTTGCATTCTATTATCTACATTCTATACAATTTAATTCTCAGTCACACAGATACAATGCAAGCAGTCACACAGATACAACTATAGACAATTGCATCTTTCTTGACGGCTGTTGTGAATGAAATTTTTCAAAAATAATTGCACCACTTCCTGAGTCTGAGTTAAGGAAGTCATTGGGTGAAACAGAATGAGTTGGACATAAGTCTTGAACAAGTATTTTACATGTCCCGATTTATGGAATTACTCAATACTCATAGTGCAACTTAACAAAAGTAATGAATGTGCGAACTGATAGTATCATACAAACTTGTAAACCATCCCATGGAAATGTAAGAATTTTACAGTCTCTTAATTTTGTTGTTGAATTTCTTAACATTTGCACATTACAACTTCCCAAATACTTCACCATATTTTCAAAATAATGTTATCACAAGTATACTATGGTCTAAATGATTCATCAAGATAAATAGGATGTGTAGCTGTAAATGGAATAACACTATATTGGCTGATGTAGATCACATTGCAATCTGATGCTTTGGCAAGTTTAAAGCTGATGAAAGCCAGACTCGTTTGCCAAGGTTTGTGATGAAAGGCAGACTCGTTTGCAAATGTTAGTGGTGAAAAGCAGACAGCGATAAGTGTGCTATCCATCAGGGAGGACGGCACTGGGATGGTGATATGTCACAAGAGCTTTGAGAATGTCAGGCTTTGCCATATGTGAGCTAGATTTGTTTGCAACAAAACTTTCTTCTCCTTGATGTAGAGGTGTGTTTTCATATGGGGAAAGTTATACTGTCCGTCGCAAAATGTCTTGCTTTAACCAGAAACACTACCTCCTATTCCATTTGTTTATTTGGTTTCCATTTCTTCTTCCTTTTAAAGTGTAGAAGTCAAATGTACAGATAAGTTAGATAATATGAATTTGCATTCTATTATCTGAATTTTCATTCTATACAATTTAATTCTCAGGCACACAGATACAAAACAAGCAGTCACACAGATACAACTACAGACAATTGCATCTTTCTTGACGGCTGATGCGAATGAAATTTTTCAAAAATAATTGCACCACTTCCTGAGTCTGAGTTGAGGAAGTCATTGGGTGAAACAGAATGAGTTGGACACAACTCTTGAACAAGTATTTTACATGTTCAGATTTATGGAATTACTCAATATGCATAGTGAAGTAATGAATCTGCAAAATGATAGTATCATACAAAATTGTAAACCATCCCATGTTACAGTGTCTCTTAATTTTGTTGTTGAATTTCTTTAACATTTGCACATTACAACTTCCCAAATACTTAACCATATTTTTTACATATTTTCACAAGTATACTATGGTCTAAATGATTAATCAAGATGAATAGGATGTCTAGCTGTTAATGAAATAACACTAGGTTGGCTGATGTAGATCATATTGAAATCTGATTGCTTGGCAAGTTTAAAGCTGATGAAAGCCAGACTCATTTGCCAAGGTTTGTGATGAAAGCCAGACTCATTTGCAAATGTTAGTGGTGAAAAGCATACAGTGATAAGTGTGCTATCCATCAGGGAGGACGGCACTGGGATGGTGATATGTCACTTTGAGCTTTGAGAATGTCAGGTTTTGCCATATGTGAGCTAGATTTGTTTGCAACAAAACTTTCTTCTCCTTGATGCAGAGGTGTTTGATTTCATAAGGGAAAGTTATGTCAGTGGCAAAATATGTTGGTTTAACCAGAAACACTACCTGCTATTCCACTTGTTTATTTGGTATACAATACTTCTTCCTTTCAGAGTATAAAAGTCAAATGTAGAGATAAGATAGATAACCCTAATTTGCATTCTATACAATTTAATTCTCAGTCACACAGATACAATACAAGCAGTCACACAGATACAACTATAGACAATTGCATCTTTCTTGACGGCCGATTCGAATGAAATTTTACAAAAATAATGCACCACTTTCTGAGTCTGAGTTTAGGAAGTCATTGGGTGAAACAGAATGAGTTGGACACAACTCTTGAACAAGTATTTTACATGTCTGGTTTTATGGAATTACACAATACTCAATGCGCATAGTGCATCTGAACAGAAGTAGTGAATGTGCAAAATGATAGTATCATACAAACTGTAAACCATCACATGGAAATGTAAGAATGTTACAGTGTCTCTTAATTTTGTTGTTGATTTCTTTAACATTTGCATATTACAACTTCCCAAATACTTCTCCGTATTTTCAAAATCGATTTGCGACATACAAGTGGTGCTCTAGCAAAATGAGCGAAAAGTCGCGATTTTCAAAATTGAATTGATGACATATTTTAATTCTCTATAGTCTCAGCTTTTGAATGATATATAATATGTCATACTTTCTTTCTACAATCTTTATTTTGAGATCGAAATAAAAGGCAGTCCACTCTAAATCTGACAGTAAAAAATTGTCGCAAATCGATTTTAAAGTTACTGATTACCATAGTGTATGATAGCAAAACACGATCAATTAGCTGTGAATAATTGCACTTATCGCGTCATAATTTATCTTCAAAACGCGAGGTAGGCCTACAGTCTTATGTATTAATGCGTTTTATGTTAAAAAAACGAAATGACCATATTTTTACTTTAGCAGCCATTTATTCAAAATCTTCAATCGTGACTTTCCGCTCATTATGCCAGAGCACCACACATACTATGGTCTACATAATTAATCAAGATAAATAGGATGTGTAGCTGTAAATGGAATAACACTAGGTTTGGCTGATATAGATCACATTGCAATCTGATGCTTTGGCAAGTTTAAAGCTGATGAAAGCCAGACTCGTTTGCCAAGGTTTGTGATGAAAGTCAGACTCGTTTGCAAATGTTAGTGATGAAAAGCAGACAGCGATAAGTGTGCTATCCATCAGGGAGGATGGCACTGGGATGGTGATATGTCACTTTGAGCTTTGAGAATGTCAGGCTTTGCCATGTGTGAGCTAGATTTGTTTGCAACTAAACTTTTATCTCCATGATGCAGAGGTGTATGATTTCATAAGGAGAAGTTATGATGTCCATGACAAAATGTCTTGCTTTAACCAGAAACACTACCTGCTATTCCACTTGTTTATTTGGTATACAATACTTCTTCCTTTTAAAGTGTATAAGTCAAATGTAGAGATAAGTTAGATAATCTGAATTTGCATTCTATTATCTGAATTTGCATTCTATACAATTTAATTCTCAGTCACACAGATACAATGCAAGCAGTCACACAGATACAACTATAGACAATTGCATCTTTCTTGACAGCTTATGCGAATTAAATTTTAATTGCACCACTTCCTGAGTCTTGAGTTTAGGAAGTCATTGGGTGAAACAGAATGAGTTGGACACAACTCTTGAACAAGTATTTTACATGTCTGGATTTATGGAATTACACAATACTCAATATGCATAGTGCAACTGAACAGAAGTAATGAATGTTCAAATGATAGTATCGTACAAACTTGTAAACCATCCCATGGAAATGTAAGAATGTTACAGTATCTCTTAATTTTGTTGTTAATTTCTTAACATTTGCACATTACAACTTCCCAAATACTTCTCCATATTTTCAAAATAATGTTATCACAAGTATACCATGGTCTAAATAATTAATCAAGATAAATAGGATGTCTAGCTTTAAATGGAATAGCACTAGGTTGGCTGATGTAGATCACATTGCAATCGTGATGCTTTGGCAACTTAAAAGCTGATGAAAGGCAGACTCGTTTGCCAAGGTTTGTGATGAAAGCCAGACTGGTTTGCAAATGTTAGTGATGAAAAGCAGACAGCGATAAGTGTGCTATCGATCAGGGAGGATGGCACTGGGATGATGATATGATATGTCATGAGAGCATTGAGAATGTCAGGCTTTGTCATATGTGAGCTAAATTGTATAAATTAAAGTATATGATGTGTAGCTGTAAATGGAATAACACTATATTGGCTGATGAAGATAGCATTGCAATTTGATTGCTTGGCAACTTTAAAGCTGATGAAAGCCAGACTCGTTTGCCAAGGTTTGTGATGAAAGCCAGACTGGTTTGCAAATGTTAGTGATGAAAAGCAGACAGCGATAAGTGTGCTATCGATCAGGGAGGATGGCACTGGGATGATGATATGTCATGAGAGCATTGAGAATGTCAGGCTTTGTCATATGTGAGCTAAATTGTATAAATTAAAGTATATGAAATAAATATAGAGATAAGATAGATAACTTTGAAACCTCTTTTCAAAATAATGTTATAACAAGTATACTATGATCTAAATGATTCATCAAGATAAATTGGATGTCTAGCTGTAAATGGAATAACACTATATTGGCTGATGAAGATAGCATTGCAATTTGATTGCTTGGCAACTTTAAAGCTGATGAAAGCTAGACTCCTTTGCAATGTTAGTGGTGAAAAGCAGACAGGGATAAGTGTGCTATCAATCAGGAAGGATGGCACTGGGATGGTGATATGTCACTTTGAGCTTTGGATATATCAGTGCTATGCCATATGTGAACTAGATTATTGGATATTAAGAGGTATGTGATTTTAAGAGGAACTTACTATGTACATCATGAATGAGCTGAAGTCGGGAATCTTAATTTTGATGTATACAAAAGTCAACTTTTGCAGTATTTCAGTTACCTGAATTCACATCACAACACCTGAAAAGTGCCATTAATAGAAACTTAGGCAAATATGAAAAAAAAAATTGAACATTTTTTCTACATCTACCAGTTTGAAGCAGGTGTTGAAAGGAGCATATACCGAATATGACTGAAAAGTATTGACAGACAAAGTTTAATTTTTGAATTTATATATTTATTTTTTACGTCCTATGAAAATTGAAGAAAAATATATGATTTCTTTAATTCAATCTTAATATATAAATGATAATGTCACAACTATGATTTCTTGACAATTTTCTTAATATCTGTGATATCTCTTAGTTATCTACGGATGATAGCAAAGTACACATACTGATGCCATATCATGATCATACTTGGAAATGGTAAAAACATTTGATATAGTTGTTTTCTTTTATGTTCTTGATAAATATAATTTATAAGGGGTGTCAAAT
>JXSR01S019801.1:1213-16680 GCA_000969725.1 Ophiothrix spiculata | reverse complement strand
TGGCGGATTTTCAACTTTATCACCGGTCATATCAAATACTATCAAATGGATGACAGTGATAGTAAAGACTATCAAATGGATGATAGTGATAGTAAAAATGGCAAACGGTCATGTGTTACAATCTTACCAATCAAATGACTAGAATCTATGGATGAGTTATATAATATTTTTTAAAATGACTCGTTTTTCTTCCATTCAGGAACTCCCTGCCTTATATTGGACCAGACAAATTTGCATTCCACCAGTTAATAAAGCGGAGCTTTTGTTTTAAATTACCAGTTAGATTGAAACAAACTATACTTTTAAGTTTATTTCATGGACTTTAAGATACAATTTTTATACACTTTCTGACCACCCCTTAAGGTTGGTATCAACCCATCATGATCATTTTTAGAAAAGATTTTGCTCTGTAACTCATCATAGTGAAATTATATCCATATAAAAATATACATTTCTAGATGCGGAGTGACATGTGAAACACAATCGTGATGTTGAGTTTTGACAAGAATCTACAATTCTGACTATAGGGCTAAATAACGTATTTTTGGCACCAACGATTTCTGGAAAGCCTATTAAACTATAATTTGTTGAAATAACATTTTGAACTAAGTTGCTTTTTAGAATCTAGAAACAACTATCCAGGGTCGGTTTCCTAACAGTTTTGACTTGTATTTAATTTTTTGAAATATTATAATTAACGGGTCAAAGGCCATTTTTACCTCAAAAATAGCAAAATTAAGAACTGAATCAACAATTTAAGAAATATTGTTAGGTTTTTCGGGAGTTTCCTGGTACATCCGGTAAAATCATTTCAAGGCCTTCATCCAGTAGCAGAAATTGTTAATTTCAGTAAACCCATATGTCATCAATATAGCTAGGAAAATATGTTTAATAAACGTAACCAAAACAACACAATACTACATTTATCATTGGAAAAACGCGTATCTCTATACGTCAGATCAAATTAATGGAAAACATACATAATAATGTTAAGTTGTTTGGTTCTTGTCAGTTTTAAAACATCCATAACTCATGCATGTTTAAACGCTGATCAGTGGTATTTTTTCATCGAGAACACGACCACGGTCCCATATGAATAAGGCAGCATAAGAATAAAGGTTATATGTATAAAATAACGGCTGGCTCATACTTTGACGAGTGACCAAAGTAAGGTTAAGAATATAAATATATAATTACTATAAAATCAATAACTATGTCTTTTAACATTCGTCACGATACCTCACCCCCGCAAGCCAGCGACATCAGTCGTTGCAATTTCGTTCCTTTCGTTCGTTAGTCGTTGACATAAAATTTGACAATAAGTACGTATCATTAGCCCGGATCATTAGGAGCCCTGGTAAAAATCGAGTACAAGATTGGAACAGTATTTTAGTACAATTTTAGTGGAAGTCTAGTACAAAAATGTGTACTAAAATTGTACTCGAGTGATGTTCCAAATGTGCACCTCGGAAATGTTGTACTAAAATTGTACTCGATTTTTTCCAGGGAGCTATACAGTTGAATACGCCAGTGTAAGAAAACCCCAACTCCAATAGCTCCCTTCTGTTAATTATACTTATAAAATATAGATATCTCTGAAAATGCTTTCTCATCACTAAATTAGCATTTCCATGTCAATATCCTAATCATAGTGTCATATTTGACCTTGTAGTTTACTTTTTTAGACATTGTTAGATAATTGTTATAGTACATAGTTGCTATATTAAACGGCCATTACAAGAAAACCCCAACTCCATGAGCTCCCCTCTGCAACTATATACTAGAAAAATTATCTAACAATTAGCCAGTTCAAATGTTCTGTCCGTGCATAACAATGCATTTTGTAATCCGTAGTAAAATATTTTGTAAACCCATTACTTATTCTATGCACTGGAGTCAATAATTATAGATAATCCCCACTTGCACTGGAGTCAATAAGTATAGATAATCCCCACTTGAGAAATTGCAATCATTAACAATCCTTTTGTGTTTACACGATAAAAAGCACAACTAAAAACCTCTAGACGTTTTTGCTTTCGTCGAAGACAATAGCCTATCCTATACTTTGATTGACAAGCCTTTTTGTGCGGTAAAATTAATTCGATACTTCTTTTGTCATTTACGATTTAGTTTACAAATGTAAATTTAATCCTTTGTCCTTACATGAGATAACTTACGACAAGCTTGAACAGGCTAAATGTCTATAAAAATAGTCAACTACAAGGTCAAGTGTGACACTATGATTGGGATATAGACATGGAAATGCCTTTTAGTGATTTGAAAGCATTTTCAGAGATTTGTATGCATTTGCATTTTACAGAACTTTACCTTAAGCTATTGGAGTTGGGGTTTTCTTGTACTTGCGTATTTAGTTGCTTGTCGTTTCCCTATTCGTCACAGTGTGATCCAAGTTTGAATAAGAATGGAATGTAAAAATGATTATGAAAAATGTTCTCGTATGATGTCAAGCAGTACTGCTTCAAATTTATTGTCAAGGAAACGTTGTGGATGTTTACTAACACATTAACTCCACTCCCTCTTGCCATTTGTATTCTCTGGAGTGTTTATTAGATTCAATTACTTTAAGCTACTACTATTACTTTCAGCAAGTACCCGTTTCAGAGCTAAATTCCTGTAATACATTCCCTTTCCTCTTGTGCTGTTGGGAACGAATCAAAGGTTATTGAACACCCAGATTGGACAGCGATCATTCGTTGCTTCAAATAGGGTGATAATCTGAGACTAGGTCGCATTTTTAAAGTTTTTAAATCGGTACGTATTGGAATTTGAATTCTCAGCTTTCAAATGACATATAATATACTTTCTGTTTTCATTGTCTATCGATTGTTATCATGGTTATAAAGTCAAAGGAAAAGTTAAACGAACTCGAACCATGGCTTCTGGCGCATGTTAGCCATGTATATATTACGAAGTTATGGAATAACCGCTATAAGCAGCCTTGACATCGTGAATAGAAATCTAAAACTTTAACAGTAGAATGCAGTATTTTTCTTTTGTTTACAAAATATTTGCCTCGATGGAATTAAAACTAAATTTTATGAATAATTATATCAGACGGATACAAAAGGAATGACGATATCAAAAACGTGCAATACAGAACTCCAACGGGAAGATATCGGGTCTTATACTGAAATTACGATGTTTTGGCGAAAAGGGCGTCAACTTATTTATTTTATTTATGAAGTAATATATTGACGCCATTTTGTACTTGTTCGTAAAGGTTAAAGTATAATCCAGAGACTTCATTCTTCATGTACGTCGAAAATCGGGGATTTTCAAACCGATCTTTTTCCGAAGATACCCGACAGCTTTCCGATCGTTTCCGAAAATAAACAGTACCTCAGTACCTCTCCTTTTTCGACAAAGTTCGACACTTCTACAGTATGTTTCCAACCGTGCGACGAACATTGCCGTTTTTATCGTGCACTTTTGCGGTACTATCATTTTTTGTTTTCATTGTCGTCTGCCGACTGCAACTGCTGTGGCACGTGACCATGTTTTCCGAAGTTTTCCCATCGCTGTTTGAAAAGGTCTATTCTGAAATGTGTATAAAGTTTGCAAAAATTCAGTAAACATGACATTCTTCCGTCTCACTCGTGAAAAAAGGACTGCCCCCTTCAAGTTCCTATTCTTTAGGAAGTCTGCTAAAATACATATAGACGCATTAATCATTGTTTAGTGCTTGTGAAACGTGAAAATCAGTAAAGAAGCATCATATAAATTGTGGAAACTTGCCGATCTCCGCTAACTTATAAAATGGGTTTAATGTAGGTTGGTAATAAGATTTGTTTTTCTTGCCTGCATTTTAAGCCAGTGGATTACCTGAGTATAACTCATAACACTCTTGTTGTGATATATTGTAAGAAAATAGAATGACTGAGTAGAAATTTACAGCCAAATCATGTTATCAAATCTCCTTTGACCAAATAATATCCTCCGTCATTAGAGTAGAGTACTATATTACACGATTAAGTTGCTCATAAAGTTGGAATAAACATATTTTAACCACTTTTTTATATAATGGTCAATTTATGAGGAAAATATCTGGAAACTTATGTTGCTTGTGGTCAGATTTGACAGGTACCGTAATCTTGTTGGGTGTGAAATGGAACTCCGAATGTGATGAATTTGTCATGTAACACAAATGGGTCAAAAAACGTGATTTTCAGGTCAAATTTGATTTGACCCTGCTTTTGTTTAGACTCAACAGTGCTTGATTTTTAGATGTTGCTTTCTAGAAAGCAGTCTTATGCAAATTGTGTCTTCAACCACATGCTTTGTTGGCAAAGCAAGATTTTCCAAGAATATGTTGGGCCTTTACGTCTCGTTAATAGTTGGTTATCAACTGACTAATAATGCAAAAAATATTTGCTTCTGTCATAAATAAGGCTAAAAAGGTGTGTCTTCTGTATGTACTTTTGTGGCTCATCTAATCCTAATCAGGGAAATTCCGTTTGGAAATATCGAGTGAGTCAATAAAAGAGCATTAGTTGAAATGGGCGCCATATTTAAAGAACAAAATAAACACTGAACAAATTGATCTAAGTAGATCTTGGATTCAGCTTTAGGATGTTGAAAGAATGGGGCTGATTAAAAATTGAAAGGTGTTCTGAAGTTATGATCATTTTAAAAGGGTGGTATAAAATCATTTCAGTCCAACTAGGGAACATTTTGATCATGTATCTCATGATTGAATGTGACAATGCCTTTCTAATACTATTTGCTGACCCGGATGAAAAGACTTTGATGGTCCTTTAAAAGTGCCAAACTTATCATATGTAAAATAAAACTCGTCAATGCCGACTCTTCCATTTTCATGGCTTCCATGAGCCTTGATACACCTCTTAGGTGTTTGCAAACCGCCTGCAAGAGTTTTTGGGCAATCGAATGGTGGAATTTGTCGGTACAACATACTGATTGATCAGTCAGAATTTCAGATCCCCAATCTTTATTAAAACTTTTGTTGATTGAGTGCAGTCTAACAGAAAATTTATAGACAAGAGTCCTCCAGTCATTCTTTGAACTCTCTTCTCAGCTGCGAATTTTTTATGTCTGAATCTAGCCCCAAGAGAGGCAAGACGTACGACAAACGAAGACAATTGCCAAGAGGTGTATCAAACTTTATGGAGGGGAAGAACTGGACTTCAGTCACTTTACACATGATAATGTTCAACAAAACCAAATGATACTTATAAAGGAGGACAAATGTCTTTTCGTGGTCAAAGAAAAGTAATAACAATGAATTGTCAAGTACAATCCTTATGAGACGCATGATCAAAATGTTTGTTAGTTGGACAGAAATGATTTTTCACCACCCACTTAAAATTAAGTTTTCAAATTATGTCATATGAAAGAGGACCACTCAAGAGGTCTAAATTTCAAATTTCAACCAAATTGGTCAAACGGTTAAGATTTTATGGGCAATGTTGTATTTCAGAGCTTCCTATGTTACTGTGGTTTCCATAATTAGACACATTTTCATACATATCACCAAAACGGAAAATAACTTAGCCGCCAAAATTTCACATGGGTTATGAGAAAAATATGAGCAATATTTTGGTACCAAAATCACAAAAAGTTTGAAAAAATTTGAAGCATCGGACCATGCTCCTTTAAAATAGGCATATTTTTGGAACGCCTTTATTAAATTTTAAAACATATATTACCATAAATTTATTTTTCGGCAACTGTTTTTAATACTTTTTATTTGCCCGTTGCATTAATATTGGGATAAGTTGTATAATGGTTACGTGATTCGGGGGAAAGGTGTTTTTAGAGAGAATGTAAGCCCAAATGTTGTAGCTTAAGCAGATACATTTAGCAAAAATTAGATACACCTTTATTGCGGCGTTAACAAAACATATTGGATACTTAAAGGTTAATGACCACGAAGCCACATATGTTATGCACTTATTTTGAAATGAATGGCAAACTGATGAAAGGTTTTTTTTTTAAAGGTTACAAAAACAACAAGAAAAGTTCACCCGGACCTCTAATAAACTCACGCTGGAGCAAAAACCCATAAAAACGCCAAATTCTGTATCAGATCTGGTTTGACCGAACCAGATCTGGTTCGCGAACCAAATCTGGTGCTTAGCCCGGACTGATTTTGTATAAGAATTTAGTAACTGTATTATCTTCCCCGAAATGTGAAAAATGACTGTTCTATATCTTGTAACCATTCTTTTTCGTAAAGGACACATTTAATTTAATCAAGTTTTCTTATCAATCTATCTTTATTTATTTCTTTTCTCATTCAAATTAGCATTTAAGTTGGTGAAGATCAGTAAATATATCTTGAAATCCTCAAGAATACTTCTGTAATATTAAACAGCAACTTGGTACAACATGATAACTGAACATTTTATATGAGTAAGTTTTCTTTCCTTATTCGAATTAGCAAGTTAGCAAATTAGCAAATATAAATCTTGGAATGTCAAAAGTAGGTTTCGATATACATGTAGTTGAAAACAATACCAACTTAGTATAGCTGAAGATTTGACATGAGTAACGATTTCCACCGGATATAAGGTAAGGGTCCCTGCGAGCAATACCTTTTACATTCACTGAAGCATTATGGACCAATTTCACCTTAGCTTGAACGCTACCTGCTAGCAAATTACCAAGTTCCTTCCAACAACTTGACTTTTAACATGTTTAAGACAACGTCTTAAATTCAGTGCAATAGGCATGTCATTCAATGTGCAGTTTCATGAATTTTGTATTTAATTATTCTAAAGCATTGGAACATTAATTGATTCTTACTCCAAATATCCTCATTCTTAACGATAAATTAGCATTTAGTTTCCTCTGTTTTAGGGCTCTGTCACACATCACGAAACGTACGAATAACGTACACTGGTTTGGTCATTAAAGTACATGTAATCGATTACCAAACCAGTGCACGTTATTAGTACGTTATTCATACGGTACGGTGATGTGTGACATGGCTTTAATGGTAAACTGAAAACGTACTCTGCCTGCCTGTAGTCTTGTGATCATCCATTTCATCTGCTAACAATTATATTTTCCCAATATCCGTCCCTTTATACGATTAAACATGATGTCTTTGTTAACAAAAAGAATTGTGTCATTATAGCTTTTAGTAATATCCTAGAACTAATTTAATTTCCCTGTCTTAATCTCTAATAAACCTTTTTAAATTTGTACAAAGTAGGCTAATACAAATTGGAGAGTGTAGTCAAAGAGGTTCCTATGTTACATTTTGGACAACATGGGTATTTTTTTTTTCAGATTTAGATGCATCAATGGTTTAAGCATTTTTTACGTAACAAAATTATTGACACACTTACTTAACCGGAAATGGTGTTCACGTTTAGTGAATATTTGGTGAAATTTAAAATGTGCTCCAAATATGTTAAGTTACATATCGAATTAATCGTTACAATGTAAGGATACCAAATATGTAGGGAGTATGGTTTAAGAGATAAAAGCAAAAAATCGATAAGAGGTCACTAGGGGTCAAACTTTCAACAAGATCCTATTGGCATGAATGATATGTCAAATCGTTTGTTATATAAGCTGCACATTCAAAATATATATACATTTATTGAATAAAAATCTTTACGTCTGATGTCGTGACACACTTTGAAATGTTGACATAATTCTACAGCAAGAAGTCCCTATGTATAGATACAATTTGAAATTGTTCACTGATTTTCATAGTTTGCATGGTAAGAAGTTCCCATGTTTCATGAAATTAGCTTGGTTTACAGGTTTTGGAATTATGTTGTATTTAGTTAAGTTGGTATCGTGTTGAAACTTATTACCTTGAAAGTTTCAACACGATACCAACTTAACTAAATACAACATAATTCCAAAACCTGTAAACCAAGCTAATTTCATGAAACATGGGAACTTCTTTGACTAAACGCTTCAATTGTTTACTTTTATTGTTTAATTTTAAGAACATACTTGCATTTCGTGCATATTAATTTCAAACATGTATGAAGAAAAATTGGTTGATTTTGAAGAGATGAAAGTAAATAAATAGATAGATAAATGTGGGCTGGTTTATCGTGACCAGTGGCAGAGAATATATTCCAGAGTTCATAAAAGCGACCAATGTCACTGAAATCCTGAACTGTACTAGCTTTGGTGTAGGCCTATATATTTATTCAATACCAGAATAATACTATAGACGAACTACATATCTGGAATTGGAAGTAAGCTGAAGTACTATAATCCAACAAGAAATGAAATATACAATAGAGAATTGACAAACAAAAAACAGTAGAAATTAAACACACTCTTCAAGTTATTTGACAAAAACGATATTGGTAGTTATTAGTATCAAGTGGAATAAGCAACCTCTGAAAGATGTCAAAAATCTATACGCGTCAGCACCAAATAATGTGAAAGGACCTTTATCTACTTCGCAACAGAGAAAAGACATAGTTTACTTCTCACAAAGTCTGGTATTCTGAGATAACCTGAAAAGGAGCTCCTATTAAAACTGCCATCTGTAAATCTGATCACCTGTCATATAAAGGTAGTCATATTTCACTATTCCTTGTTTAAGATGACGTGACATGAATATGGTTGTACATAAACACTATCGCTGTATCACACAAGGGCTTGATAGATGCTTACTCCATCTGTACTTCCTCTCTGTATAATTGAGAGCATGGAGGTACCTGCACAATCCAATCACTTAATTCTATTTCAGGGGATATTCTAACCTCAGAGTAATTTAATGAAACGGTTTGTATATACGTTGAACACATTCGCTCAATTGATAGATATCCAATATAGATTTCCGCTTAGAAGAAGAGCGAATGTGTCCATTGCATTGCCAAAATATTGCTTAGAATGGGTTTACACCATAACGACTTGTCGTCGACGAAAGGTAACAGACTTGAAAATCAAAACAAGATTTGCTGACGAATAATAAAGACCTCACCATGCTCACGACACCTCGACGACAAGGGAAGGATGGTAGAGATCTTGGCTGACGCAAAGGAACGACGGCTGACGACGGTCATGGAGGGTTGCGGTGGTCAATAAAATCTGAACGACAAAGAGAACAAAAATGGGCAAATATACATCCCTAACAATTCTTGGGCAAATTGTAAAAAGCACCGTAGGGTACACACTGTTGCAAACATTTTGTATCGCATTAGCCTAACAAATATTTTGTAACTTTTGTCTGATTTTTAAAAGGTCAATAGAGAGGTGCAATAACAAATCAGTGTTCCAAAGCGCTTTTGGGTCTTGTCTTCTTGATTAATTCGAGTTGTGTCCATGATCCAAGTTGCATGCATCTACACACGACTCTGGCTGTCCTGTACCGTGGTCGTGACATCACTCTTTCCAGGCCAGTTGAGTACATGCCACAAAGGTTCCATTGCACCTGAAGTTACTAGACAGAGCAGCTTTCACCGCCAGACGTTTTATGGACCTATACAACACGTCCCGGGACACGCAGGTTTCTACATGGTACTCAATATACCCTCCCTGGGAGGAAATACTCCAGATGGAACATAATTAAGCAGGTGTATAGCGATGAAAGAGACGTGGTATACAGCAGGATGTTGCAAATGTGTGCAAAATAAAATATCAACATCATGACACGGCTTACGTCATTCTACAAACAAAACCGTTGGTTTAGTTGTCAGTACTTTAATTTTGAAAGAAAGCAAGCAAACTTTTTGAGCTTAAATATTATATATACGTTTGACTTATCTCTGAACAACACTAATCATATGACTTTTAATGTCCTAAAGTTTAATTGTAAAGGTAATCATGTCATATGAATTGATTCTTCTAGTAAAAGGTTGAGTTTTATCAACATTTTTAGCTTTTCATCTTTCGGTTAGAAGTCTTCATCACAAGTGACATTCACTGCTATTTTTCCCGTTTTATTGTACCTGGCGGTTTGGTAGTCTCTTTCACAGGAATGTTTGATTTAGTGAGCAGTGGATTGTATAAGTGATGTAAAGAAAATACCCCCTCGTCGCGGTTAATGACTTCTTAGCCCCATTGTCTGTTTTGAGGGTCTCCCTCATTCTATTTGAGAGGTTATTTGTCGGTGTTGTTTTCCAGTCTTTTTAGTGTTCTTTGATTCTAGTCCCGATCAACCTGCCTGTTTCTATCACGTAAGATGGTACGGTGTTATCGTACACCACCACTACTATAATACTAAATGTATATTTCTTATCTCTGGGAAGTACTAAGCGAAAATTAAGAGCATACTTGGTATCATGGAAACGAATATTCAATATTAAACTCAATTTTGACTTTTTGACTTAAGATGTATACCTTTCGATATGGCGCGTTACTTAATTACTCTCTTCCCAATCAACGCACGTTATTTGAGTAAATTTAGATACAAGTCGATTTCAACCAAGGCTCCTTATATATACGTACATGACGTGTTATACTGTATGTACAATTCGAAACAAGAAGACTCTTGTATGAAATATGTGTAAAGGATGGATTCCAGGAGTGGACTTGTTCTACACAGATTGATATATCCCCTGGGGTACTTATATGAGTTATATCAAATTATCTGTTGATAAATGAATTACTGGCAGACAATTTCCTATTAGAATTAACTAACCATTTATAATATGGATATTGGGTGCATTGATTGACAGTTACTGCCAATATACAAAAGCCTTTAAGTTTAAACGTTGAAAAGACTGTGTTAATCATTGATGACAAAGACTACACGCGCAAATTGTGACGCTCTTTGTTGCACCCTTCCTTACTCTTATAATTTACTTCTCTGGTGGTACATATTACTGCTACCATTGCTACTTTGTTCCCGCGCGGCCAAGAATTGTTGCATTGGCCTCCCGGGTTTACCGAAGGCCCGTAGCATTAAAAATTGAAGATGGTTACATATTGATTGATTTTTTTTCCTTAAATGACATTGTTAACCAATTTTGCCTTTAAGTTAAAATTGATCACCAAAATGTGCTTTTAAGGTTGGTGTCAACCTATCAATTTAGAATTGGATTTTACTCTGTAACTCACCAACTAAAATTTAAATCCTATGAATGTATACATTTCTAGAAACAGAATTACGTGCTGAATATGATGGCGATTTGGAATTTCGAAAAAAAAGACTATTTTGGCTCTTAGGTCTAAATATGCATTTTTGTTGCCAAACATTTCTTGAAAGCCTATTGCTTTGGTAAAATTTGAAACTAAATTACGTTTTACAGGCCAGTATCTTTGCTCTGTAAACTTACGTTTTAGAATCATATTTTTGCAATATTGGCAAAGATATGTCAAACGTAGCCATGCTTTCCTTTCATTGTGGAATAAAAGACTGAAGGAATGTTTTTTATCGGTAAATAAAGTATTAGTTATGTACAGATTTTGTTAAAATAAAATGTGTCATAGCATAATGATGCGCGTGACTTCAATTTAATGTACTCTTTAAACTTGTTATAAATGGTTCTCCCTATATCATGATAATGAAGTTGACGCCACAATTTGACATTTATGTTTGAAAATGAATGAAATTGTCAATGATGGAAGGATATGTCGACTCCTCTGATGAGATGAATCATCACATCATCATTAACATGGAACATCAATTTAGGAGGAAATAATTGTCACGCGAAGATATTGTACAGAATTTGAAGCGTCAAGATCTGCATCATGGCCGGTACGTCCAATTTTTCAAGCCATCTGTATTTATAAAGAACGATCATTCTTATGCACTACGGTATTGCTAAAGTTAGTTCTGTTGTTAAATTTTGGCATCAAAACTCAGTATTATTATGTAGTTTATCTCGGACTAAGGGACTCTTCTTTTGAAACACGGAATGAGTTTCAAAAGAATAGCCCCTTAGTTCTGAAGCATATACTTAATCTAATACGGTATTTCATGAATTGAAATTTACTTTTCTCTTTTTACCTTATATCTTACAATAATCAAGAAATGATTTTTAAGATATATGGCATTCAATTCAACTAAATTTTCTGTGTCATATGTTAAACATGAACAATGTTTAGAACTTAGAATGGGTCATACATTAACATACATACGATACTTTACCGGAACCTAAATAAAATATATATGTTATAGTTAATATTAAATCATCTCCTAATAATCAACGGTTGACAAAGAATTTCCTTTTGAAATTTAACCTAAACTGTCCATGCTTCCGGGTAATAAATGGCACGTTGTTTACACATTGTCAATCCTTTAATTTGTGCCTTATCGTTTATGCAGAGGGAAATTTGGATTGTTCTATCCCACACAAAACTAATGGTCAGTATTTGAAAGTCAGGCTCACTGACATTGATGACTTTAAGTGGGTTAGAACTCGCTTTCTGACACTGATAGTTGCTAAATCGAGTGAAGAGTGATGTGCAAAATACAGATTGATTTGTTCGTGTAGAAAGCCCATTGTCCTGCTACTTGTCGCAAGATCAATTCTTGTGAAGCCCGGTTGTTTTTTGATGCAATCGATGCTTCGACTTGTCACGCGATTATTGTTCGATTTTGTAAGGAACAGATTACGGATCACAGATTGCTTGATTTTATGATACACATCATCATGCGCTTGTATCATTTGTGTATTAACGTTCTGTCAACATTCTGTAAGAGACATTCCCTTTAGTAATATTTTTCTAAAACAAAAGAGACCTGTTGGTGAACAACCTCTTGGTCTTTCTCCTTTAAGTACTTAGTTGCAATCCTCATGAGTGCTTCATATGGAAGTCCTTCACCCTGCCTTCAATTTATTTTAGTGTAGATCTCTATGATCATTATAACTACAATACAGGAAATTAATATTGCAAACAACCACAGTGAAGGGCAGTTACTGGCTCAACTCCTAACAGTTTATCTGATCATGATCAACAAGGCTGACAAGTGACAAGTGATATGTACCTCAGCCTGACTAGATGTACTCGTTAGAGCGCTTGTATATTTTACTTTTGTAATTAGTTGACGCCCGAGCGGACGTCTCCTTCAAATGAAATTGTCTAAGTATAGCCAGTGGTACAGTCCAAATTGGCGAATAGATACTTCAACACGTAATGTCCACATCAGGATGTTCCTTTACACGGAGTATGCATGTTAGTCCCTGGCATTTGAAATACGCAGTTGTTGATCGATGAAAGATTTAACGTATTTTAAGAACTGAATACTTTTTAAACACATGCTCATTATCTTATGTTATGTTTTATTTATTTCATTGTACTCAGATCAGTACTTTCTGCTATTTATTTGCTTAATATATATATGTTTTTCATCTACTTAATAATTCTATCGTAATAAATGTTGAGAAATGTTTTTTACAAAATAATAAATGCCTTTATAGTAAAGAAAAAGAGTCCGAAGGTTTGCCGAAAACCTGTTCTGTGTGTTGTATTTACTTAAACGACCTGTAAAAGTACGTAGTAGCATTAAAAAGTACACACTATGTAGCATTGCCAGAATTTGTTTCGCCAAAGTACTACTTAAGTATTCTAGACTTGAACTTGATATATGGTTATGCCATGGATTATTGGTTATAATGGAAGAGAGCGATACGTTCCATGGTTTGACATTGATAAAAACAAGAAGGAATTCGAATAGGACGATGTGGCAAGTTGTCGATGTTATGTAAAGTCGCATTTAACCGGCGTCTGGAAATCAATGTAGTTCTGACAGTTTTGGCACCATTTTACTTCTACACTTTGGGGTCTGTGTGACCGGTCTAGTGTTTAGTATTAACTAGTTTCAAGATGTGTGTTTATGGAGTTACATTACCTTGAAATGTCAATCTGCATCAGTCCTTTCGATGGGCCTCAGAGGTCCTTGTAGTTCTCACAGAACTTTCCAAAATTAATCTTTTGCCAACTGTATCAAATACTTTTTAAATTAAGAGCAATGAATCAGGTAATTTAATTCACTTTGTAAAGGAAAAGTCAAAATAAGACATTAAATAGAGCCATGACGAGATCACTGACGACTGGGAGATGCTTAATAAAATATATATATTATTTTAGAGTGTAAGTTTTCATTAAAGAAAAATTCTTACGTCTAAAATTTAATCGACAATATATACGGTACATACAAAACCTATACTTAGCTTTAATACATACCAAAACACATCTGCTCTCAATTTCCCATGGGCTAAGCAAATTTCTTCTGAATTTGAATCATTTTAGTTTATGCCATTTTCAAAAAAACATAATGGCAATTGGAGATTAAGTTATGTCAGCACGTACATTTTGGAAAGTTCTGATTTAAGACCCTAGATTATTTACTAAAGTCTACTAACTCGCATGTTGATGAAAACGTTGCACACTTTATCAATCTGATGCTAGGACTGTTGAATAAAATGAGTTTGACAATGAACTTATGATGTTTTCATCACTGACTGGTTTCATGAGAGGTTGTGGTTGAATAAAATGGTTGACTTCCTTATGCTATGTCTTGGACTGATTTTACCTGATACTGTCTAAATCTGTCGCAGGAGATGGAAACCTGAACAAGAGTTCAAAGTAGAGTTCGTTCATGTACGCAGACAGGTAGTATAACAACACAAGACATTGGAGTTACTGGTATACCTATCTAAATAGCAACCAACCATTCTCAAAACCCTCAAATACAATATAACAAATCGATACTTTGTAGTCATACCATATGCCACTTGATGGTATGGGACACTGTTCATCGAGAATTTAGTGATAGGAGTATTTGATATTCACTGCAATATTTTGCCCATTTATATGTACAAGACACACATTTTAGCATACGTAAAGAGTAGCCTAATTATAGCTTGATTTATGATTTTCTTGAAAATGGCGATAATAATAATATAAATTGGTTAACATTTTAACGACTTTTGGTCAAAAAAATCAACAATTTTGTGTAGTTCGAATCAGCCAATCGTTTCAAATTTCGCCAGTTCATATGATCTAGTTAAATATATTATGAAATTATAAATGATAATTTAGTAAGCAACAGCAATTTTTCTTTGAAATGACTTGACCATAACATTTACTGTAACAAACGATTAATCTGAGTATGCTGACTCAACAGAAAAAATCCCTTTGCCTTTAACCAAATCAATTATATACTTTTTCTATTGTATTATTCTATTTTGCATGATTGGTCGATGTTAGATTAATTCTCATTGAATTAATAAAATACGATATCATAAACAGCGTCTGCACCGAATTAGGAATAATCATATCTTTATGATACTGATCATTTTACGGTCATCATTAAATGTTCTAGGCTAGACGATATGTAAACTAATAACCTAGTCAAAATATCCGGGCAGGAATCAGCCAAAAATGCAAAGGTCCGCCAAAGGACGATGACGCATCGATAGCCAATATATAGAGTGTACAAGTAAGATTTTAATGACCTGCTCTTCATGTCCTTGAAAACTCTTCGTCCTCCTCGGGACATAGTTATAAAATGAACCGAGAAATTTGGATCAGACATAAAGGTTCATTTTTTTTTA
>JXSR01S019800.1:478-22221 GCA_000969725.1 Ophiothrix spiculata | reverse complement strand
TTGTCAACCATCCATTGCCTACACGATTCCAACTCAATGCTTAATTTTTCAGCAATGAGTTTAGGATCTCTACCAGAGACTAGCAAGGCACTGTCATGAGCATATAAAAGGAGTTTGCAATCGACACTGATGGGCATGTCATTCACATAACACAAAAATAAAAGTGGTCCCAGGATACTATCCTGAGGGACATCACAAGGGGTGGAATCAACCTGGTTAACATTTACGATTTGTGTCCTGCCGCACAGGTATGACTTAAACCAATCAACCGAGGATACACCAAGGGCTTCCATTTTTTTTAAAGAATGACATGATCAACAGTGTCGAATGCTTTTTGCAGATTAACTAAAACCATACCAGTGTAATTTCCAAGGGAGGTCTTGTTCCGAATAAAATCAGTGAGGTGGGTTAAACAGGTGTCAGTTGGAAAGGACTCTCTTAATTCAGATTGAAAGCCATATAGGATATTTTTCTCTTTTAAATAGCTCTCAAGCTGAACATAGACAGCCCTTTCAAGAATTTTGGAAGCGACACTGAGGATACTCACTGGTCTATAATTACCAACTGTAGAACGAGAATTTTTCTTAAAAAGTGGCTTGACACGGGCAGTTTTAAAATCAATCGGAACAGAGCTGGTAGTGATGGAAAGATTGATGATATGTGCCAAATGATTTTTAATGGCATCGGCAGCATCCCTGAGAAATCTAGCTGGTATTTCATCAAGCCCAGTGCTTTTAGATGGATTCAAAGAACAAAGCTGCTTGTAAACAAAATCAGGAGATATGTATCACAGTTTAAAACAATTAGACCTAACTCCTCTATCTTTGTAAAAAATTATAAAAGCATCAGAATCAGTGCTAAATGATCCTTCAGAAGGAGGAAGATCTTTAATTAAGTCGCCAGCAACATTAGTTTAAAATTCGTTAAAATAATTTGCCACCTTCTTCGAGTTAAAACATTTACGACCGTTCACAGTTAAAACAATTTGAGACTGATCTTTACCCTTTGAGTTGTATCCAAGTGATTTAAACTGCTTCCAGAGGCGTTTAGGGTCATTTTTGTATTCCTCAATTTTGTCTGCAAAGTAAGAGGCCTTAGCTTTTTTAATGTCTCTCTGGATTTTATTCCTAAGTTTACAAAAATGAGTATAGACCTCAGGATTTTTAGATTTCTTGAACTGATAAAGAAACACATTGACAAAAGTTTAAACTTAACATTCTTATAAGTAAAGGTAGTGTGAAAGTTTATTCATAAAATGCCTGCAAAAAATTGACAAAAAATAATATTTAAAGTACATTTTCCATATAAGCTTTATCAGTATATTGATAAAGGCGATAGAATATAGAGAATCAGTCGACAGCAATAATGCAAAAATGTTTGGCCGGTTTTTGCTCAAATTTTGGAATTAAGTTTATTTCAATCATTTCCCTTTAGTTTGCTAATTAAGTCTCAATCAGATGAACTTCATTTTGTCTTTAGTGCCACTGATTTTTACACCACTTACATACTTTGAGCATCTTTATTATCAGAACGAACTGCATGGTGTGATTTGTATCCGGGAATGTAGTCATACAGCTGAAATCAAACAACTCCCTAACGCCATTACAAATCTCCTTATTTCTTTAATGTCAAAGTAGCTCAGAGAAATTTTGACCGATAAGGTATCAAGTCACACATAAGCGAACCTCAAAATGTGGTATTGGTTTAAGTAAAGGACACTAATCGTGTGTCATTTACTTGTTTAATTGGGGATATTAATTAGAAAACTCGTACATGTGGGGAAGCAACTCATTGAAGTTCTTGGAACACATATAAATATGACCGTTGAGTGACAAATGATGAGACATGACTGTTATGTACATTCTGTCACCTAACAGCAGTACAAAAGATGTTTCGAGTAGACATCTGTGGCAGCATATGTTTTGATGATTGGTTACAAATAATATAATAGCATCATATCAACTCAATCAAACACATCACTGATCTTAATAACATTCTTTTTTTATATTTATGAAGACAGCCAAGAGATGATCCTGATACTTAATTGCTAAGGACGTTATCAAGCATTGTTTTACTTAGCTCTTCATCATCAATATTATTTATCTTTCCTTTACTGTTTCATGCATTTTAGATGTGTTCAGACACCATATTTTTGTCTCAGTTAATAACCTGAGTGTTTTTTGATCTATGAAATTGAGCAGGACACTATTTCATAAAAGTAAAGACCAGCCTAAGTCATGGAACTTAGGATTAATTGTTCATCTGGACTCTTAAATGTCATTGATACTGTTATCTTCTGATTCATAAAGAGATTAAACAAAATACCATTTCTAAATTGTTTTCATATAACAAAAGATAGGATCAATGCTACAATATAGACTTATTGATCCTACATTTATGGACTAACTAGGACCCTGGTCATTTGTCTCATTCTGGTAAATTTTGCTCGGATTTTGTTACATTTATCATTTCATTCTTCATGACAGATTATACCTGTAAGTCATAGACGATTTACATTGTCACATTGAGTTGATTTAGATATTTTGAATATTATAACAAATATCACCTTTGTTTAAAGAAATAATTGAGATAATAATGATCCTTTCAAGTAACCACTTCCCTGCTTAATTGTTAGGGATTACTTATATGATATGTTGGTGGATGTTTTGGGATAAAGGCAAGGTCTTATATACATGTTTATAGGTTTCTTTATAAGTAAACATTTTTGAATATCACTGACACTCCCACGTTGTCTTAAGCCCTGCATAATCGACTCTTCTTCATGTGCGATGGTTTTCATTTTGCCTACATAAATTATATATCTTGCTTGAGGAAGATAATAATAAGAGGAACAAACAAATTAAGGCCTACCAAAGCTGTGATTCCATTGCGCACTGTAAACCATATATTCATATTCTTGTTCGTGTCTAAACTACTGTTACTATTGAAAATTTTGACGATAAATTTCGTGGTTTCATTGGATTTTTGGATCACAAAAATAACAGGTAAATCATCGGGTTAAATCTATATCACCTAAATATACAGTTGTTAATCTGAAAAGGAGACGATTATTTGGAACGTAAGCCTTAACATGGCACGACATTTTGAAGACGAAACCCGATAATTGCAACTTTTGGCGCCAGATTCGTATCTTTTATCTATCTAAAAGTACATGGTTGTTTCGTAGAAACAGTGTCGTCTATTGTACAGATCGTTCATCAGTCTCAACATCAACATTGCTAATTTTGATTGACATATCATGCCAGATGTTTGCAAAAGAACATTACAGAATGATTTATGTAACTTTTCTTCCTCTATTCTGAGGTTTTTGGCTCATAATCCTGTGGCATTAATCGCGTAGCAATAAGTATGGATACATTCACGTCATAAGTAGGAAGGCCCTGGCAAAGGGACGAATAATTCATCAACCCACATTTAGGGTTATTATAATGATGAAGATTCGATTTTCAAAACTCGGATTCCTAAATCGCATTTTAGCCGACAGCTTTGACTGACAAAGGCAGATCCCAATCCCAATGATGTGCTCAGTTTAACTTAGCTGAAGAAAAGAAATGGCAAAAACAAACAATGTCATATGCCTTAATTATTGCATAAATATGAAATCGTTTGTTTCCAATCTTTCCTTCTTGCCAATATTTCTTAGAAAATATGCCATTAGATCAAAATCAGAAAATGCTCTTTCACTGATAAGATCGTTTTTCGAGGAGCAATGCTCACAGACCTTAGAAACAACTGATATCGAGAAAAGATTCCGGTTCCCATCGATAAATGTACTCATTTGTACTATAAGGAATCACCACGTGTGACGACAGTCTCTTAAATGCATCCACGGCTATACAAATGTTTGCATTTTGACGTCACGATATCGATTCAAGAAGTTAACATTTTCAATGCTGAAAAGGTTTTTGCAGATGAAAATCGTAACTGCATAGTCGTTCTAGGTAAGTTTTTTTGAATTATTTAATCATTAGTACAATCTTATGACCAAACCGAGATATTATATATATCAAGGATTAATTTGATACCAAATACATCAAAATCAATTGAGTTGAATTCTTCACAATGACGAAATTAGAAATTGCATTACATGTTCAACATGATAGCAACATAGAATGAAGTCCTCATTAATAATTTCTTTCGCCAGTTTCGCATAACATACTGCATAGCGCGAAAGGTAATTACTATGCACATACCGATCCAAAGCCCTCATGCATCGCGCAGGCGTAACTGCCAGAATTAAACAGACCGATGCGAAGTATTGTTTTGGCCAAACTTACATTGAACTATAAGTAACGTTAAATTCGATGGTGCTCACAGCGAGAAGTGTAGCCGAGTGGTCTAAAGCGCCTTGCATGACAAAATTGTATCAGACCAATGTAATATCCAGCGTCATATCATTTTCTGCGGCCGAGTTCGAGTCCCCGGGCGACATTTTTTTTCACTTCTTTTTCATTTTTAAACGTTCAATAGATTTATTTAAGAGTAAAGACACCAAAATAATCGGGTTACTGATTTTTTTTACAACTTTACCGTTCAGCAATTCCGGTATTCATAGCCTCAACACAGGCTTTCCGATGGTCAGTCTTGCATACACATGCTGTCTAATTGAAAGTAAAGTATTCAATGTTTCAATTCTTTATGCGAAGTAAAGTGTAGCGGAAAGAGATATTGATCTGCTAGTGATTCATTACCAATAAACTTATCTGAATTTTGTCCCACTGCTAAGCCTTGTGTGCTGTGGTCATGGAGCCTGGAAAGCACCAGAAATAATACTAAAAGAGGTGTTAATTTGTTTATTTGTTCAATGCACAGATATTTTTGAAAGGGGATTTCAGGGACAAAAAGAGAATATAATGACATTTAACCACAAAGAGGAAGTGGTTAATGACGAAGCACTGAAGTTAGCCTTGAAAATCAATCTTTGCTCGGAAATATGGACAGGTAGAAATGTTGTCAAGATGATGGTCTGACAGTTAGCACAATTGAATGGTTGATCCGGGAAGAAGGCAATAGGCCTCCGATTTGGTTAGTCAGTTATTTACTAGTCGAAGCTTCCATCAAGTATCATGCCATGTACCATTTACCAGACACACCATCTTTGAATTTATACCACCTCCACTTCTATGTACTCGAAGCACTTATGCTGTCTCTTTGATAGTCTCTAGACAAAGAGATTGGATGCTGGTAAAATGCCTTCATACCTTAAATGACCGATGAAAAAGATACTTGTTTTTGCCTTAATTATGCTTCTAAATATGCGTTTTGACACTTTAAATACTGTCTTTTACCACGCTGACACAAGTTTCTACGGTTCTTTTCGCACTAGATTTGACCTTTTCCTGTCATACATTAGAATTCAGTCATAATTGAACATGTCCGGATTATGCCATTTACAGGTCGACAATTCTGTCAAACTTACCATAGTGTTCTGCAGCACGTTTCTTTTTCAAAGTCCACTAGAAACTTCTGGTCAAAAATGAAACACTTTACTGACCCACATAATACTTGCCAATTAAGGGGCATTGAATATACCCTAACTGATTTTTGTTCAGATAAAGTTAGTCATAGCAGATCAGTAAATCACTTAATGTTTGTGATTACATCACATCATCTAAAAACTATTAGGCCCCTGAAGGTGCAGATCATTCAAGTTATTATGTACAGTAGCGTAGAAAGAATCTTATAAGTTTTCAGCACCACTATAGTTCTCTTTGTAATTAATGAATTTACTTAACTAATTCTAATCCCAATCATCGAAACAAATTGTGCAAATTCAAACTTAAAAATTTGATATTTTTCGATTTCAATTTGAATTTTCAAATCAGATATTTCTCTAAATGTGTTAATTGATAAACTTATTTAGTTTCGTATCGAAACTTTGTAAAATAATGTGTAATGCAATAATAATAATAAACAATATTTTCATGTAAACCAAGATCATCTCACAATGATCTTATAATCTATCGTTTTCTGTTGTTTAGATCTATGTGAAAAAGATTGTCCCACAAGTTACGATCGTGTTTGCGGTTCAGATGGGAAGACATACTTCAATGGATGTTACTTTAGTATAGCTGCGTGCAAGGATTCAACATTACGCAAAAGAACTTGTTGAATGACAATACGAAGTCAACTGCACTGGTAAGTATTATAATATGTTTCATAACTTTAAATCTTAAGTTAAAATAACAAATTTAGGAAATTGCTTCTTTGGTTGAAAGTCATTGAAGAATTCAATGTAAGTTAAACCAGTTCATTTTGCCCAGTCAATAAAAAGTATCTTGAAACAGTTAATATGTTTTCTAAAGACTAACAAATAGTTATTATGGTTAACATGGACCTAACTTGGCAGAGATTGAAAATCGATCCAATGATAAACAAACGAGAAAATCAATAATATGTGATCAGATCTAAAGTAGCAAAAACATTATTTTAAGTACATTGCAATGGCAATAAAAATACATCAGCTATTTAAAGCTGTGAAAACAGCTTCCTAAATCACAAACGTAGATTATATAGTTCAATAAGTGGGATTAACTTACAATGAAAAGTGTGTAGATGTTTATTTCAGAAAACATATTTTGTAAGCTTAATTCATCGAAAACCAGCCAAGAAGCAAAAAGAAAAAAAAAAGAAACCTACCTCAAGTAGTCATCTGTTTGCCTTTGCTCTGAATGTTTAATCTATCAAAACAAGTCTCGGTTTTGATGAATATAGGAAATTAAGGTTATAAGCGAAGGCAGATTTTTCGTAAGCGGCCATTTTGTAAGCATGCATTTGAGACGTCGAATCTGATTGGATCATCATCAAAACTCAGGTCATGATGTCATCTCACGCCTGTGCTACGCGTTTGTGAGCATGTTAGCACACGCCCTCTTTGTCGATTTGGTGCAGAAAGGAGGGCGTTGGCTACCGATTTAATTGAACCTCAACAACTTGCAACAATTTACAATAACTTAGTTTTCATGAGGTACGTTTGTGGGAAACTTATGTATTTTCTTTTAACTGAACCAGTTGCCATTTGCAAATATCTGTTTTATTCCACCTATCTTTCCACATTTTTACTTTGCAGACACATAGCTGATCTGATAGTTGACCTTTAACCTTTCTTGTGGTAGAGCACGGCTTCAAAATTTCCTTTGATGAAGAGATAGTGTTTAGGCAGGAAATATTGTTTTATGACGGCATGGATAACATTAAGGGATGGATAAGAAGGAAAGATCGAAGTTGAAGAGACTCATGGACAATTAAGGAACAATTAAAAATATGTTGGATACCCCTTTCACCCCTATCTATAATTGTTAGAGAATGCTGCATTACTTACATTATTCTATTTGATACTAGATTTGTAATTATCATGGAACCTTTCTGATTATTGTTAACTATGAACATGATGAAGGGTTTGTCTTTTTTTGTCTATAAACTGGGAAACCATTCTCGTGATGATTATGAAATACAGTGGCTTATATTGAAGATGAGATGTTGTTAAAACCAAATAATGTTTTATTTGACTCAAGATGCTATAAAATTCATGAATAAATGTTCCCAGAGGCTATTGACCTATAATGTAATATTAGCTACTGAATGTGAACACGATGATCTGATAATAAACGGAGGCAGCAAACTCATACCATTAGACTATGCCGATTGGCAATAAATTAATAGCCTCCTGCGTTACCTTTTATGGACCTCTTCAAATGTATCTTTTGACTTAAAAATCTCGAAAGTAAACCTAAATATCTTTCAACAAAACCATGAGGCAATAATTTTTAAATAAGACTGAACGGCATGGCCATTAAAGCTTCTCTACGCAGCAATGAAAAGGTGCGCAAATGCCGTTCAATTCTTCTTTGGAATTCCTTTGTTGACCCATGTTTGAGAAACATTCTTCGTTGCTTAGGAATGGTTGTCTAGACTGAGAGATCATAGCAAACGTTGGTGATGAATAATGAATCCAAAATATGAATAATTTTGCATCTAATCAATATGGAAGATAATGATCATTATGTTATGTGTCACAAACTTTGTTAGTAGTGGTTTCTCTGTTTAAATTCCACGCACCCTGTCTATAGCGGTTGTATTTCGTATATAGGGAGCTTTCGATTTAAGTACGAAATGTGTGTACGACGGATAAACATGCAACTAGCTATTACTGTTATGCAATAATGTATCACAATATTTGCCCATATTGAGTAATTTCAAATGTCAAGTTGTACAAAGTGTATGTGTCAATTTACAATTCTTTGTGAGTTACCAAATATTTTGTGCAACAAGTCTTTGCTATTTTATAATCTTATATGTAATTCTAATGCATCTTCAAAACAATAATGCTTAGTGTTGTAAATCACCAAACATTTTCATCAAATACTTCTCAATGTGGTGTAGGCTCATTCCAGTGAAAACTAAACCTTTTTTGATTTCAAGCAAAAAATCAGCTTTTTTATTCGACCATATGAACAGTTTTTTCAGTCATACGTTTGTTACTCGGTATGTGAAAAGTATTTTCTAATCAGAAATTTTGAATTTATTCTACCCTTGCGTGAATGAGCACATGTTTTCATTCAAAAATGTCACAAACGTTACCAAAAAGTTACACCAAAATGTCACAAACGTTACCAGACGTTACCAAACAAAACATTGCATTAAAAGAAATCCTGACGATAGAATTTTCTACCACTTTTATGAACTATTGGTAAATATGTTACCAATCATCATTGAAAAGCGCAATAGAAAAATCGCTAACACGACAGAGAAATTTCACTTTCACTTTTTCACTAACTAAATTTGTTCATATTTTTAGACAAACTACTCAACGGATTTTGGTGAACCAAATTTTGAAATGGTCTATTATATATGTGCTTAGGCGGAAATGAGAAAATACGGCATTGGGTTCTGTAGAAATAGGACAAAATTCGTGCCAAAGTCATACCATCCAAATTGTAATTGAATAGCGCACTCTGTAGATGCAGCTCTACAATACTTCTTAACGTAAGGGGAATCCTCCTTTCGTACTTTACTTGTAATGTACGCACACCACCTTTGATGCTTCTCCCGGCATTTATCTAGACTTGCTAATTAACCCAATATTCTTCTAGCGACTCGTGTCCTTCGCCCTGGGAATGCCCAAAACCTAGGGGAGGCAAGAAGGTGGGTGGACTCGCACTTCCAAGTGTTCAATGTATACACAAATGGTATATGTGATGGCTCACCCCGAAAGGGGTGATTTTGCACATGATATCAATTTTGATTTTTTCAATTTGTCTGTTGCAACATTTTCTAAGCTTTAATATGACACCGTATACTTGTTGAAGTAAGGCTGGAACCTAGCATGGTTGTAAATCATTTCAACTTAAAGTCTGCGTTAGAATATAGGCATCACACTAGGTGAATGATTACAGCTTTTGTACATGGACTATACGACAAGGCCCAAATATATACGAGCCCACATGGAGAACACACATGCTAACTAGTCGAAAATGACCGACGCTTCATGTTCTAACCAGTGACGTAATCTTCAACTTTCAGACTGTGCAACATTAATTGTAAGGTCTGAATCGAATAAAGATACAGTGTTTTTTTCCAGATTATGAAAAATATCAATAATGTTGCAGACTATATTTTGACGGATAATTTTGCCTCAAAAACATAGAAAATGGCAAAACCATAACAGTAAGGTGAATGGAAATAAAAATCAACCTTCGTAAAGTGATATTTTCAAAACTTATCATCGATGAAGTATTTAGTTCTACAAACTTAATTCAGTCATTTTTTTCAGTATTTAATGCTTAACGTAACATGAAAAATTGTCTAAAATACAGCATTTAACACCGTGAAAACGTTTTTAGTTATTTACCTTCCAGGGCGGTGTAAAGCTATGTAAGTTTATCTCATTTATCACACTACTAAAATAATCGCTTATCTCACTCTCTCTAGCTTAAAGAAAACATTATAGATTGCTTGCTTTTGTTGAACATTTCATTGGTACTTCTACTTCTACACCTATTCTCATCAAAGCCTGTTCAGCATCTAGATGAGCTCTCTGGTCCTAGAGAGATGATATACTTGGTATTTTTATGTATAAACATCATAACAATTTTCTTCCAGAGTTATTCTCAACTTACTTAACTAAACATGTACAAAAACACAGTTACTCTACAAGAAATGCCTAGGATTATAGAATCAACTTAATAAAAAATGTTTTGTCTGATTCTGCCATTCGAAACTGTGGACCTGTTTTTTTTTTAATTCTCTGAATAATAATATCAAACAATGTAAAAATATCAAACTATTTAAAAATCAATTAAAATCAAATTTGTTGTGCAAATATAGTTAATCTTTAGGGCAAGTCTTGTTTCGTGTTTGTGTATGTTTATTTTTTATTTTTAGGGTATGTCTTCCTTATTTCTTGTTTTTTTGGTTTGTATTGTTTATGCAACTTTTTTTTTGTTTATTTCAAATGGGCATGCTTACTTCAGGCCTTCTATAGGCCTTTCAAGCACGTCCTCAATATCATGTTTGTATTGCATATGTTTTAGTTTTCAAGCTGCTGTGCTGTTTTGATATTGAAATAAAGTTTGAATGAATTTGAAATACTTTTGAAGGTATGCTAAGTGACTTTTCACTCTGGTCCAAGAGCACATGACGTATTTTGACATACGGTCACGGTACAGAGGAGGATTCCCCTACTCTTATTTCGAACAGCCGTAGCTTAGCCCGTGACGTTCTTTTACATCCGACAGTGTGTCAGGAACACTTAAGATGGGACCGACGGCTTTACGTGCCCTCCGAAGCAAAAATCAAGTAGAGTAAAGTTTCTTGCTTTTAGGAAACAAGGAGACGCGCCGAGCTCGGGACTCGACCCCCCCTCTGGTACAAAACAACTATACTGGTAATACTCTTTTATTTTGTTCCTTAAAAAGTTCCTTATTAAAAGCAATAGATATTTTAGATAAGTTTGAAATGTGTTCCGGATTATACATTAATTGTGGTAAGTCTGAAGTGATCAAATTGGAAAAATGTAAACAATTTGTTTTAATCGAATGCAAGTTATTTCAAGTATTTAGCTTAGTTTTAACAGAAATGGTGCATAGGATTTTTTATGATAAGGTGAAACAAGTCAAAAACTGTTTGATGGTCTGGTCTGTGCGAAATATTTCTATCCAAGGCAGACTTTTATTAGTCAAAACTTTTTGCGATACCTAAATTGAGATGCTACCGTTCTTCCAAATGCAAGTAAAGAGGTTATCAAAAAAAAAAACACGATATAAAATGCAATGTTTTACATTTTCATTGATTGATTCGAGCAATTCCCCTTAAGTGGACTCCCCCTATGTTAGAAAATAAAGGGTTTGTATTGAAAAACGTATATTTTGATGATGAATTATTTCAAGCTAAACGAGTTGTAAAAACTGCAGGGTCATTCCAATCTCAAATGTCACAAACGTTACCAAAATGTTTCATGTTTTTGACCTTCAATTCGATTGAGCTTTGGATATCTTTCAGGTATCAATGCAGCAGCCCTTGAAAATAACTCAAGCTCATTTAAATTCAAGGGCAGGATCGTGTAACATTTTGGTAACGTTTGTGACATTTGAGATTAGAATGACCCTGCATATGATGTTATAATAAGAAAAAAACGTAAATGCCCAGAAAATACACTCAAAACGTGTGAAAACGATTATTGAAATTAATGATGACGTGTGGCTACTTTTGTCTACAATTTCGTTAAAAATTGCCTTGGATATTCTTTCAAATGTTTATTTCGTCATAGACAGGTAACAACAAATAAATTTATTCATATAATTAGTTTGAGTCATCTTTTTGTACTTTTTGTAAAGATAATGATGAAAGTTTAGTACAATTGTTTTATGAATGTGAATAAACTGGGCGTTTATGGACAGATGTTTTAAAGTTGTTTTTTAAGTGTTTATACGAAACTAAACTTACATTGACAGAATTTGCTATTTCATACGGTTATACCTGACCCGTTTATCAATTACAGTCATAGGCGGCGGGGACGGGGGGGACACGTCCCCCCCTAAATTTCCCGGGCGGGGGACGGACCCCCTCAAAAAATAAAGAAGAAAGAAAGAAAAGGAAAGGAAATTTAAATATTCCCTTTGTTTTGATAATATAAACGTTAAAAATCAATTTTAGTAAAAATTTGCAATTTTTGCGCAAATTTTAAGATTTTTTATATAATTTTTAGCTGAAATTAGCCGATTTGACGAGATTTTTTTGCGTGCGCGCATTACAAAAAAATATAATTTTCCTCCGACCATTTTTGCTCAAAAAAAGCCGTCCCCCCCTAAATTTGTTACCTTCCGCCGCCACTGATTACCGTACATGTAGTTGTGCAATATTTGTACTATGATAATTTTAAATTTTTGAAATTTTTAAAGTTTAAAATTGTAAGGTTTCAGCACATACTTTTCCCAAAGCTAAAGGCAAGTATGCATGGTTTATATCCTGATAGTACATAAATCTAAAATATCTTGACATTTTATTATGTACAATGATGTATAACGAGTGTTACCATTGCATGAGGTGTCACTGTCTCAACAAAACCTTTAATCTAATTTGTTTTCTTTTGTCTACTCAACTATTTATATGAACTCTACATTGACTGGAGATAGGCTACGACTACGAGCTGTGCATAGGGGATCTATGCCAGATGGATACTGACGTCATGCTAACTGGCAAAACATTGCTTGGAAATGACGAATCCAACATGTAAAATTAAAGCTAATTTAGATATACGGCCTAGAGAAAAAATGAGTTTCATGGACTAATATTCACAATACGAAGCAAAGTAGTGATGATAGGTTATTCCTTTACATGAGTTTATTTACAAAGTAACAGGTCGATCGGCTACTGCAATTAATTTTGTTTGAATTTCCACAGGGCAATGTTCTTTTTATGTGAACTCTTCCTTGACAATGTCCGTTTTACGCCCAATATCTAATCAAGATTATAGAGCATTATGCATTTTTAAAAATGCATGTCATGTTATGATTATTGTATGCTGAATACAATTAGGGTGAAAACATAATCGGCCTCCAAACAACATTTCCGCTACCAAACATTTGGTCGTGTCGTCAAAATGACGGTGACTCAAAATAAAATAACTTAAACACCGAGTTGAGACCAAATAAAACTTCGCGCTAGATTGCACATGTTATTGAATTGCCATATACATTGCGCCAAATGTTTGTTACTGTTCATACTTTAAATTCGATGGCAAATATTTGGTGCCGTAACGACCAAATGTTTGGTAGCGAAAAATTTGTTTGGAGGCCGACTGTTTTAATATATGTGTTTTCTGGGTACCAATCAAGCGCTGAAATATCTAATTCAATACAACATAATCAGTTAAAATGTACTATGATCATGATGATATAATGTAAGCATTTTCCCATTTATTGATAAATCAAATGTAAAGTAATTAATATTTGAACGTAATGTGAAAGAATATTTGTAAATATATAACATGATGCAATGAAATGTAATGCTGGCGGTTCTAGGTTTGAAAGAGTATTTACTATTATAAAATCAAATATATAAGAATTATAGACAAGAAAAAGGGTAAAAGCATTTAATTTTCAATATTTGAGCCAGCAACAGGGTAATAAAGGAACATTTTAATGCAGTTCCTCGCGTTTTTCATACCATAATCATTATGCAATTAAACCTAGAAAGTCTAGTTCGCATATGGCGTACACAGGCCCGTAGCCAGGATTTTTTTCAAGGGGGTGCGGATTGTCAAAAGGTGGACCTTTTGGAGGAAAAACTTTCGTTTTGGTCGACCCTAAAATAATTTTAGTAGTTTTTTAGCAGTTTTTCAAGCATTTTGTGTAGTATTTTATTAAAAAATGACCTACATTTGCTTGTTTTGGTGCTTTAGGTGTTCTTTTTAGTGGTCATTTAGTGAATTTTTGTGGACCTTTTTGTACATTGTCATATTGGGTGGGGTGGGGTGGGGGTGCGACGCCCCCATCGCACCTCCCCTGGCTACGGGCTTGGGCGTACACCAATAAATTCTGCACATTGCACAAAATATTTTAATCATGCAGAATAATATCAAATGGATTCATGTTTTAAATCTGAATTTTGAAGATCTTGACCTTTTGCTATACATATCTAATCCAAACGAACCGTAAATGCAACAAACTTCATTTTGCTCTACAGGTGAAAATATGTGTCTATGTGTAAATTAAATTTTGATGACAGATTCACAATTCTTGTGCTTACTTCAAAACGCCAGCAAAGTTTCATTTAAACAAATGTTCGGAAATATGAAATATCTGTTATAAGGACAATCAACAGAAAATATAGGAATGATCTTTGAACGCGTTTATCTCAGTTATATATACATTTTACTCCCTGACAACCGTTGACGGACAATAACTTGACTTCTGGAAATCTTGTGAAGTTTATTAAAGTGTCATTTAAATCCGTAGGCCTATAGCATGGTATTTGCATTTACAGCTGGTTTTGGATGAACGGTCACATATGTTTATACAAATGATAAACAGGGCGTTACTTTGGTACCGCAATACACATTTAGAATTGTGTGCATTACACTATATTTTCTTTTGTCTACTTCACTATTTGTTTGACCTCCAATATAAACTAAGGTAGGGGAATTCAACTCTGATTCAAAGATATCAAGTATAATTTAAAGTAGTTTATCCATAGGGAGAATAGTTTAATATTTACAATACATGAAAACAGATTTATGATGTTAACTTTTTTTTACATGTATTTGTGTAATAAGTAACATCACTTGCAAATGTTGTGCCTATCATAACTCACCCCTGACAATGTCCGTTTACGCCCAAACCCTTATCAGACAAGTTGTATACATCGTAATGGAAAATGCAAGTCATATCTGAAGAAACAAATGCCTCCAGGATTAATTATAAAGTGCAGAATAAGACAATTGTTATTTGAATAGAATTTTATACAAATCAACAAGAGAAAAGAAGTTTTCTAACAAAAAAGAATAAGACATGATAAATATAGCATGTTCAATTTTTTAACCTTCTTGATATTTGGGTATCAAAATATCGGTCATATTTTTCCATAGATAGGACCCTTAAAGATAAATAATGGCCATCTTGTTACACACATATTTGGCGCCATTTTATTTTTAAACATTATACTCTACATACTGTATGATAAAATGTTTATGTTGCAACCATCCCACGTATTTCCAGGTGATTATTTTGAATGCTGTTATAAAGATTCTACATCCCATTTTTTAAGTCATTTATTTTACGACCACTTTGAACCTTCTAAACGTAATTTTGGATTTGAAACATGTAAACAATCTAGTTAAGGGATAACATTTCTGTTGCAACCTCAAAGCTCTCACTTTAGACTTGTTCAAATCCATAGTTTACGAATTGGTATACAAAATCGTAAATTCCCCTAAATGTGTTGTAAAGTGAAAAGACCTCAATAGGCTTACGTGAACTAGTGAACGCAATGAAAATGATCTATCCCTTTCATGAAATTAAAATTTTCAGGTTGGTGTACACGAGAGTAAAACCCCATGTTGCAATCGACCTTGGCCAATTATTTGATCGTTATGTGATAGTGTTGCTATAAATATAGCATTAAAACACACCCTCGGTCATGACATGATGACATCTGGATGCTTTTACAAATTTTGACACTATCTGGTGACGTATATTTTCCTCCATAACTTTGTAACTTCCATTCAACTGCTAAGTTTAAGTCATACTAACTTCTTATTGAATTTAATACGCGATACATTTGGCAATGGCTAAGTATACAAAACGTTCTTTCCCGGTTTCTCCACTAATTCTCAGCTGATATGAACGCTTTCTCTGGAAGGACATATGAAAGTGCTTTTCAGGAATCACATTTGCAAATCACCACTTCTTTGGAATATAATAATACAACGCTGATGTTGTAAATGCCGCTGATTGGAGAACTTTTCCTCATACCAGCCAACTCAATACATCTGTTGGAATACATACGTAAATAAACCAGGTATGTTTGCATAATTGTCTCCAAGAATGTCGCATTAGCTAACATCAATCACTTGATTTGGACGAATGCCAGTGAGATTAAAATGAAAATTTTGGCTAACTGTTACACATTTAGTTAGAGGACACATGACATAATATAGTCTAATCAAGTCACACTATAACAAATGCATTGCCAAATTTAAAATGTGCAATTGCTCTTGTTGGATCGTCCACAAAAGTATTAATTTAAGAGATAAGATAAGAACTTGATAGTGGTAGCGGGATGATTAATTGTGTACGTTAGTTTAACATACCGTACCGGTATTTTAAATCTCTGTCGCATCAGGTTGTGTATTTTGAGTTTTGTATACAGTCCTATTATTGGTGGGCTGTAAAATGATGATGATTTTGATCAACAAGAGTAAAAGATAAAAAGATGCAGTTTGTAACCTTGGCGCAGCGTTTTCTTCCCTTGTCTTTCAACACTGCGACCCGGGGTTCGATTCCCAGTCGGACCTAGGTTGTACGTGAATTTGGTTGTCGATCCATGCTCGTCCTCGCAGGTTTTCTCCGAGCACTTCGGCTTCCTCCTTCATCAAAAATCGAAAAATCTTTCCATATTTATGTCTTTCACACCATGGAGGCGTCCCTTGAATTTAATGCATATGCATTATTGGGATTAACCTGGCTTCTTTAAACCTATTAAGATATCATATACCGCCAGGAACCATTCCACGTTCACCACAACCCTATTTTAGTAAATTGAGGGGCGTTGAAGGATCATTTTGTGCTTTGCTTCCAAGCATTCTCTTGGCATATTTAAGCGTGCCCAAGACATTCAATCACCTGTTCATCACTCTAATACAGATAAACATTGCATATGATCACTCAAGTTGAGTTGAGTAGTGAATTTGACCAGGTGGGGTCAAATCAAATTTGACCTAAAAATCACGTTTTTAACCCATTTTTGATGATGCCCACTTACCATTTACATGGGGAGTGAGTTCAGATCATGCACAGTACATGAGAAAATTGATCAAATTCCATTTTACACCAAACTAGATTACCTACACTGTTAAAAAAGTTGTGTTAAAAAGGGAACATAGTTAACAGGTTGGGTTAAATTTTGCACAATGTTGGGTAAAATTTGACACAATGTTGGTTAATGATGCACGTTTTACCCAACATTGTGTCATATTTTACCCAACATTGTGCAAAATTTAACCCAACCTGTTAATCATGTTCCCTTTTAACACAACTTTTTTTAACAGTGTATCAAATCTGACCAAAGCAACATTTATGAAGCAACACATAAGTTCATGTAAGATATATGACATCCATTTAGAACTTGCATTTTTAAAATGTCAATTTTTGATATGTACAAGCCCGTTATTTTCCCTCATGTGGCAAGAGTCATTTTTCTGTCGGCAATTGCTGGAAAGTGTAAAATCAGCTTCGGAAAGTCGTGTTTTAAAAAGGTCTATGGCGCAACAAACACTGGGATTCCTTTGCGCAAGGTTCTGCGCATGGTTGCAGATTTTATTGACAGAATGTCACCTTAATCGCTTTAATGTCAGATAGACCCCGCTTTTGTTTCCTTAATGACTACCGAATATGGTCAAAAAAAGGCTTCAGCTAAACCAGTAGAGAGACAGGGTCCTGGCCATGTCTTGTCTTCTGACCATTCTCAACAAATCAATAAGAAGAAAAGTATACACTTCCCAGTTACTGATTTTCCTCACATCTTGAAATTAACATTTCTTGGTCTTGCAGAACGAATAGAAATTGAAACCCCGCGTATTTGATTATGCTGTAAACAACTTTTTCTAGGGGTACATTTAGTGATTAGAGCTGAACCATTTGGGGTGTACTGTATTGTGTGTATTATCATACTAGTATGTGGCAAATGAAAACTGAGATTAAAATTTCAAACGGCTGGTGTAAACGAATGGTAACGATTTTGATGTCATATTTGGGGTGAATATAGCTGAGATTGCATATTTTCACATATCTTTATACTGTTGGACTTTGACGGCTCATACTTTGATTTATGGGGTTCAGACAAACTGACCATTTTTTTAGGTGTTTAGTATCTGAGAAAACACACATACAAATTTACATTACATACAGATCAAACAGTGTGTATATATATAAGGATGTAGTGTGATTAAATATTTATATACATCTATATAGAAGAGGGATGTATTATAATTGTATCAGTATCAGTGTGTTTTATCTTATGTGTTTAATATGTATATTATTTGTTTTGATATTGAAATAAATTTGAATCTCTGAATTGTTGCACAGTTGTTTTGACCCAACTGCTATAGTTTTTGCAAACGATTATTTTTTTTTGCTTCTAATTATCTTTGGGACACTTGACATACATATTCCTGTCTTTTGGGTGCTTGTTGCTGTAATCGTGATCAGTGGGTTTTAATCACAAAAACGCCTAATTTGCATACATTGAGGAAATTATCTTAAAAAGCACCCATTGAGATCATATTTGTTTTTTTTTCTGTATGTTTCTACAGGATTAACATTCTATTTGTTTATTAGGTGTTTTTAAGAACTCCTCCAAATTTGTCAGTATTACTCACTTATCTTTCTGCATTTAAAACAATGCGCGGGATAAATACGTGGTTAATTTTGCGATGGCATTGTTTTGTATACCAAACGTTTTGTTGCGTATGAACGCAAGGTTCATTGTGGTAATTTGAATAAGTCTGCTCACCATGTTCCTCAACTAATGCTCAGCTGACATAATCGTTATGTCTGGAAGGACATCGGAAAGTGCTTTTAAGGAATCACATTTGCAAATCACCACTTCCTTCATGGAATCTAGCCGTACAACGTCGATGACTGTGTTAAGTATTGGAATTTTACAGACTTAATACTAGCTAACTCAACATCTTTTGGGATACATTCTATTATAGATGTGGCTTGTTTCATCATATATTTTGGAATTGAAAAAGCTGTAAAGAAGCCAGGTATGTGCACTTAATTGCCCTGTAGAAATATTGCATTTGTCAACATCACTTAGGTGATTTGGACGAATGCCAGTGAGATTCAAAATGTATTTTAAGATTTTAGCAATTTGTCTTGAGCAAAATCTCATGTAATAGGTATCGAGTTGGTTCGAGTCCAACTTTGGGAGATGCATTGATAATTTGTGGTGAAGATCAAGTGGATGCTATTAAGAAGATGGAAGTGACATGGGTATGACTGTGCATTCACATTGTTTTTATGTACAGTTTACTACTTGTTGAGCATAATACATTTATTGCTGTCCTACCCAGGACTTCTTACGCAGGATGCTGGCATTGATCAAAATGAACTTCTCAAACTCATGCTAAACAGACAACAGTGGAGAAAATTCATCATGGCTTCCGACCGCGGTCGACATAGATAGATAGATAGATAATATATTTACACCAAATCCGTTGATGTACGCTGCAATCTTGTTTTTGTATCTGTCTGTTGTTCATGATTCACATTTTTAACTAGTTCATATGTTCACTTGCCTTACTCATATTGTTACTCATATATTACCTATATGGGACTCTCAAGAAATTCAACTTCAAGTTGGTGCACATGACAACATAAAGAATAACACATTTTGCAACCACCTTGAACCAAATATACATAAACAGACATACATACATATACTCAAATATTTGTATTACCATAATTATGTAATCGTGATACGATACATAAAATCTCTTAAGGCTGGGTTAGATGGGGTAGACCGTTTGTGTACTCTATGCAGAAACTATATTAAAGTATACGGTTTTTTTACCTTGAACATGATGATGATATAATTTTTTGACCTAAAATTTCAATTTTGACAACAAATGCTAATAACCATAAAAAGCGTATAAAGCTTAACTAAAAGTTGCAAAATATTGAACTTTTTTTGATTTTTGGAATCTAAAAACAAATGTCTAGGAAGGGTTTTCTCAAATTGTTAATTTTTATCTTAATTTTGTTAAATCCAAAAATATATAATGTATAATACTAAATAAAGCATAGAGCACATCTTCTGACATGTTGGCATCTAAATGTTTTTACTAATTTTGACACTTTTTTGTGACATATCTTCCCCTTTGTTTGACATCATGTGCATCTAATAGAGGCTCAAACAATTTAGTGATATTGATTTAGCTTGCATACCAAACCTATGGGTCTTGTGTGAGCGCACGTTTCAGTGTGGTACTAATTTTGTGTCTTGAAAGACGTCGGACAAAACTTTTAAGGAATTGCATTAGCAAATCACCATTTATCAAATTTATTGGAATTCATTCTATATGTGACTCATTAATGTTGTAAGGGAGCCAGGTATGTACTCTATTTTCCTGAAGGAATGTAGCATTTTATTAAACATCAGTTAGGTAATTTGGACAAATGCCACGGAGATTCAAAATTTATTTTAAGATTTTATTGAGACTTCGGCCAAATCTTTAATTTTGTCAGCACGTGTAGTCGGGCATGTAGTCTGTCGATTCAAGCATCACTATGGTATTATTAATTTGTGCATGATGCTGTTTAGGAGAGAAAGAGTGTGTGTCAAGCTTGTTAAGGATGTTTAAAGGTTTTCGATCGGTATACTTTACAAACTGGAAGTCTAAATGCTTATCCTATTTTATGTTTGTATGCATTCTAAACCGACTATCATATTCAGCTACATCATTTTGTCTAAATATCTTCCAAATGGAATCTACTTCAACTAACTATACACTAGCCAGGTGCAACAATTACAGGCAATTACTCGTATCAAAATGTCATGTGAACATCTGAAAATGGGCAACCAAGTGTTTCTTTTTTTCTACAGAGTTAAATTTTCAGTTGGAAAACTAATGATTCTGCATTGGATTTTCAACCTGCATGTAGATTTTTCATGGTTTAAATCCTTACATCACACCCCTTGTCTTGTTGACAGTTCTCATCACGCTTTAGGTTAGAAACGCGTCAAAATGTAGATAGCTTTCAGGGTGTAAAGTAGTCTTTTTCCTCATTGACTAGCAATATGCTTACGGACACAGTATTTTGTACCAATTTAAATCTAACCCAATTAGCATTTGAAATACGGAAATATGTCAAAGACCATTATCTTCTCTGTCATTGTTACAATCTAAATGTTAGGATATTTTGCCCTGATTATCAGGTCGTTATCATCATAGGATGATGCTTATTTCATGTTGAGTCACTTTAATATGGAAGACATTTATGGGGCCCTCGCCAGTACCTAAGTGAAATGAGACAGACATAATATAATTACTTACACCCTTATTTACTTCTTTGAACATTCTCTGAATATACAAAAATTCTTTTGCTTTTAATTTAACGGTTATTTTAAGAGGTATTATAGGGAAATAAGATTTGCTGTAAAGGTTTTAATATTTCAAACCTCTGGAGTGTTTCAGGAGAGTATTATGTTTTAGTTCTGGAAGTTGAAATGGATTGTTTGTGTCCGGGGCAAGGCAGTAATGATTTTCAAGGTTATTAGGCAAAGATGACCTGGAAATTTGGGCGAGATTAGGAGCAGAAAAGTAGCTCTAATATCAGCCCGGAATATCAGGACTGCTTTTAGTGGTATATCACACTGTCACACCAAGATTCATCAAAATGTGTACGTGTAACTTCTTTTAATATTTTGTGGACATATATATGCTTAGGTTAATTTATAGCTCTATCTTTAATTTTGTATAAAAAACAATAATGACTATT
>JXSR01S019798.1:2576-18531 GCA_000969725.1 Ophiothrix spiculata | reverse complement strand
TCAATATGGAGCATGTACAGAGATTCAAAATGGCCGCCAAAATACAAAATTATACATGAAAATGAGTTAAAGAGGCTTTGAAACAATATCAAAAACATTAAATTTTCAAAATATTTGATGCCAAAATGGCTTTGAGGGTAAGTATGGGAGTATTTCTACCCAAATAATGGTGTTATAATGTTTCAAATTCAATATGGAGCCTGTACAGGCATTCAAAACATGTTTTTATGTGCAAAATAGGGTTACAGGCACTTTCAAATGCTATCATAAACACCAAATGTTCAAAATAATTATTGAAAATGGCTTTATAAGTAAAAAATTATGAACATTTCTTCCCAAATAAGGGTGTTATCATGTTTCACATTCAATATGGAGCCTGTACTGACATCGAAAATGGCCACCAAAATATTATTTTATGCTCAAAATGGGTTAAAGTGACTTTCAAACCATATCAAAAACACCAAATGTTCAAAGGTAATTGATGGAAAATGGCTTTTAGGGTAATAATAAGAATGTTTCTCCTCAAATAAAGAGTGTTAGCATGTTTCATATCCAGTATTGACCCTGTACAACGATCCAAAATGACAGCAGAAATACTATTTTAGGCACAAAACTGGGTTAAGATGACTTTGAAATGGTAACGAAAACACCAAATATACAAAATAATAGATGGTAAATGACTTTGATGGTAACATTAGGAACATTTCTTCTAAATGTTGTTTGCATGTTTAAAATCTAAGGTGGAGCCTGTACTGTGAACCAAAATGGCCACCAAAATACAATTTTATGCAAGAAAATTGATATAAGCGACTTTGAAACATTATACATTCGAAACGTCTTTAACAACCCTATTTACTAGGTAGAAATACGCCCATAGTTACCCGCAAAGCAATTTTGCATCAGTTATTTTGGAAAACAATGTATCATTTTCATGCATAAACGTGTATTTAGGTGGTCATTTCGAATCTCTGTACTGGTTCCATATTGAATTTGAAACATGCTAATACCCTTATTTGGGAGAAAGGATCTTCTTGTTACCATTAAAGCCATTTTCCATTGATAATTTTTAAACATAATATTTGGTGTTTTTGTCACTTTAACCCATTTTGTGCCTAAATCGTATTTGGGCAGCCATTTTGGATCTCAGAACAAACTCCGTTTTAAATTAAAATATGCTAACACCCCTTTGGAAGAAATAATCTATCGTTACCCTCAAAACCATTTTCAATAGACACGATAGTTTTTTTATACCGTTTAAAAGTCCCTTTCACCTATTTTAGTGCCTAAATTTGTATTATGGCAGCCATTTTTGATTTTAGACTAGGCTTCATATTGGATATGAAACATGCTTACACCATTGTTTGAGAATAAATGCTACTATTGTTACCCTCAAAGTCATTTTTCATCGAGTATTTTGAACATTTGATGTTTTTGATACTGTTTTGAAGTGCCTCTAACCCATTTCTGCGCGTAAAAAATACATTTGGGGCCATTTTGAATCTCAGAACAGGCGTAATTTTAATTTTGATACAAGCTAACAATATAATTCAGGGGTAAATGATCTTTTAGTAAACCTAAATGTTATTTCCTGTTGATTATTTATTATATCAGGCAGTTTAAAGACTGTTTTGGTCGATTTTAATGAAAATCGGCTATTTTGGCGGCCATTTTGTATTTGAAATACGCATATGACATAATTTAGAGTCAGATGTATTTCTTATAGCTCCAGAAACAATTTCAAATAATAATTTAGAACATAAAGTGGTTTAATGGATACTTTTAGGCCATTATAATGAAAATAGTATTTTGGCGGCCATCTTGGAAATATGCAAATTAGACCCCCTTTTTTTAATTGTTAACATCTAAACTCATTAAGTTGACATCCTAGGGATGTTGAAAATCACGTTAGAATTTAGTTATAAGGGGGGTGCTTGGGAACCCCTCTAAAGTGCCAGACTATCTTCCGTATCTGCGCAGGAGCCATTTGTTCGAGGTGAGGCGATACTTTTTTGGGATCTTTATTTTAGTTGATTTCAAAAAAATAGTGACTTTTATTTCTTATAATTAACAGCTAAACTACACCATTGCCAAGTACAATTTTGTTTTGCATATAATAATTTTGGAATGAGACTATGCTAAAAGTACACATTGATTTGGGTATGATGCAATTCAAAATAAATATATATATCGATGCAATATGTCAAGTAAGAATCAAAGTTTTGGTGAAATTTTCCTTCTAAAACATACGATTTAAGACAGATGAAAAGAAATCTCAATTTTACTATTGACCTGCTGATAAAACCAATGTTTGAGTTTTACTCTCTTTTTTGTGTTTCTTGTGCCCAATTTGTCTGGTACAAAAATAAATGCACTGCGATAGATGTGTTTTTTGTATTCTGCGTAAAAATAAAATGCCACAAAAAGATTTTTTAAATGGATGTGCACAAATAATACTGTACTGGAAAATACCCATGTTTACAGCAATGAAAGATAATCTTAAATAGTTTGATATAACAGATTGAATAAGATTTTTGTGTGTTCCGTCTTGATTTAAAAAAAAATAAAGATCGAGTGAATATAAAATAGGCCTATATAAGACTACAAAACTATATGTTGTCATTATTGCCACTAACACTTCAAATAATGCATAATCTCAGAATGTTTAGTAAAGGTTTGGACAAGGTGTTGATTTTATCCATTCTCCCTTTAAACATACATGAACCTCCACCACTAATTGATGCGTGTTACTTGTTTACTTGTTACATTTGTGATGATACGTCCAAATTGATATTGATTTTGAGTACTTTAAGTTGATATTTGTGTAAATTACTAATTACTTATTAGATCCATGAACATAAACCACATACCTATATTCTCAGTGCAGGTGGTTTGAATTCAGACTTAGACTTCATGCTGAAAGATGGCCTCCAAATTGATGAGGGGTGTTCAATAAGTTTGTGGTCTGAGCTAGAAGGGATTAAGGTATGCTGTTTTTAATAATATGGTATATGCCTTGTCTTTGTTAAATTCATCTTGTACATCTGCAAGAATGATTTTAAGGTTATTGCATGTCAGTTAAGTTTATTGTCTTTTTTCAGTTTTCTTCTAGGTTAAAAATCAACTCTCAGAAACCGTAACTTGAAACAAAATATTCATCAGTTAAGTTAAATTACATATTGTATTGATAAAAATGGCATTGGCACAGATTTATTGAACATTTCTCGTAATCTCAACTTAGGTTTTTGGGGAACTCAAAGCAAGGCATACTCTTATTAGGATCATATATTCATTAGCCCAAGACATTCCCTTGAATTTGGCTGTTTCTACAACCAAACAGCAGTGTGCATGTTACGAGCCTCTCCCTAAAAAAACACCAAAAAACAGAGCTTTTCTGTTTTTTCCATTCCAAGAAAAATCACTAAAATTTTTCGCATTTACTGAATGCAAGATCTTTCATTTTTTGCACGGCAAAAATCTGTACAAGCAATATGCGCGTGCCAATAAAAAGGCAAGTTGTGTTTTTTCTGAGAGAGTTTCGCTGCTTTTATGTTGTGAATTAAGCCCTTAATCCTAACACTTTGACCACTTCTTTGTTTAAAAACTATCTCCCTGTAGACCTGTAAGTCAAAAATGGCAGATTTTCACCTGGTTTCGAACCCCTGGCCTCTTAATTATAATAACAAATAATAAAATGATTTATAAAGTGCCTTTTACAATGTGGACAAGGCGCTATTATAGGAAGAAAAGAAAAACAAGAATTTAAGGGAAAAGATGTGATTTCAAAATGTTTTTGAAGGTATTTAAATTAGCAACAGAATGGATACTAATGGGCAGCTCATTCCAAAGTTGAGGGCCAGATATGGAGAAAGCACGGTCACCAGCACGTTTCTTGGTACGAGGGACCTCAAATGAAATGGCCGAGTCCGAACGAAGGCTGTATTTTGTTTTGTGAGCACGAGACTGGAAATAAGACGATAGGTAATCAGGCGATCTTAAGTGAAAGGCTTTGAAAGTCTGAATGATGAGTTTGTAACGAATCCTCTCCTCTATTGGCAACCAGTGGAGAGACCGCAAAAGTGGTGAGGTATGGGAGCGACTCGGCTGTTTCAGGATGAGCCGAGCACATTTATTTTGGAGAACCTGGAGAAGATTGATGTGTTTTTTGTCAATGCTAAATAATAGGGAATTAAGTTAATTAACTACAATAGTCTAGCTTGGATAATATGAGTGTGCTAACGATGTTATGACAAGTGTCAGTATCAAGAAACTTACGGATGCGATTCAGATTTGTAAGCTGCCAATTAGTAGACCGAGATAAGTTAGTGATGTGCTTCGCCATGGTCATGGAATACTCAAAAGTGACCCCCAAGTAATGAATGCAAGGGGAAGCAGGAAATCCGATTATACTTTGTCAAGCGACTGAGCAGGCGCTGCCATGGCGGCGATTTTGTGATCATAGCTAACTCGGGTCTATGACATTATTTGGGTGAAATTCTGAACTATGTGGAATGAGATATTGTGAGATTCAGTGAGGTTTGGGTTAATATTGATATTTAGCCCAGCTTCACCATTTCAAATAGACGATTTCAAAATCCATTCAGAAACCTCTGGAACGTCAATCACGTGTCCGTTTTATCAACTAATCATGTATGAGCTCATAAGATGCACTATTTTGTAAACAAAATTTTCCAAAAATTCTCTCGCATTTGCATGCAATAAAAGTGAAAATAATCATATTCAGACCCATACACGGTTAGAGGCACTATTTCTGAACAACTTTTGGCTTTACCATATGCTCACTGACAGAAAGAGTGAGATTTCCATTTGAAATTGTCTGATCAAGCTTACAATTGCCAGTCAACTCGGAGCGCATCACACTAAATGTGACTCGGTAGTGCTAACACTATATACAAGTTTGAATTCGTACGCAACCAGTTAACGAGAACACTAACTTTACATTCTGGTTATTTGTGTTAAAGAGTTACTTTTTCTGTCGGCAATTGCCAGAATGTGTAAAATCGGCTTCGGAAATTCTCGGAAAGTCGTGTTTTGAAAAGGTCTATTCCATGATCAATAATCACATGAAGCTTGCAATTGAGATTGTTAATGCAGAATTATTTCAACTGCTGATGAAAATATCACAATTCACTTCATTGCATTCTTGTAACATATCGTTTTAGCAATCCATTGGGAGTATGTATCCCAAGGTAAAATCAGAAACAATTCTAAGGAATATCGATTTTTGTTGTTGTCTTGCCAAAATTGTAAGTAATATGCATCTCATGCAGGAATGTCAAATTTAGTTTCTATGGTATGACATGACCCTTGATTTTAAGGCAGTTTGATGTGAAGTGTAATTTTCTCAAATCCAAACCATTGCAACTGTAGCATTCAATATTTGCAAGTTATCTTACGCTTTAATTCTCTCAGATTTCTGTGGTAGAACTGTCTGATTTTCCTGTTAGTGAGAGCATAGAGAATAGGATTAAGACAAGAGTTGAAATGCACTAACTGCAGTAGAAAATATGCAACAACAAAGTTAAAGCATTCACGGCATATAAATAGTGAAATTAAAGTATAGATATGTACAGGGGTGGTGCACACGAGCAAAGCTACCACTAGAACCACTGATGTTACAGTTGGCTTAATGTAGCGTTTCTGAAGCATCCTATCAGCATTCTTGTTTACAATTCTCTTGGTCATTTGTTCCCTGTTCACGCTTGGCTGGCCTATGAAATTGACACCATCTGATGAGCTACTTGGTTGGTTTTCCTTTGCACAGTGGGGCACTTGAAGGAACATACTCATTTTCTTTCCAACTTCTACATTTAGAGTAGATATTTTTCCTTGATTTGATTTCACAAGAGTAACCATCTCATCAGATTTTAAGAAACTCACATTTTTACTGGAGACTGTTTCTGTTACCTTTTCCTTACACTCAATATGTGCCTCTTCAACAGATGTTGAGCTACTGTTATCTTCTTTTTGAATATTTGAGACATTTGTTGCTCGTGTGTTCAATGTACGTCTTGGCAAAGAGTCTGTCACTCCGGTGCGTTTCCACTTTGACAGCCGTTGTTTGAGTTTAAGAAGGAAAAGCACAACGAAGAGGAGCATTAATCCAATTGGAATGAAACGAAATGTAACCAGAATTACTATTTGGTAGAGTATATTTCTTGCCGAAGGTGGAAAGCACAGTTTATCATAGTCTACCCTATGATTGAGAGAGTCAAGCATGTAATTCCATGTTGCATTTTCCAAGATTCCAGGAAGCAAACCAAGGAGGCATGACAGTAGGACTAATTTGAGTATCGTAGATTTTTGTTGAAATTTCACATAATCTGAGTATTCTTTCTTAAGCATTATGTACCTATCCCAGGTGAGCGCAACTATGAGGTTGATTCCAATGCCAACCAATGCGGGCTCTAAGATGAACAAAATTTGACAACCTATTTGTCCAAACGGCCAGGGACTTTTAATATGCATGGGAATTACTATTAAGCACACGCAAGCATCGCATACAGCAAGCGCAAAAATGATCCAGTCACTTGATTTCACTCTTACTTTGTAATCCAAATAGAATGCAGCGATGGTACCGATGTTGGCCAAGCCACCAATGACTATTATGAACATTGAGAGTGTAATGCTGATGTATTCTGGTAGAAACTCTGATAGCTGTGGAAGTGATGGAGGGGGCTGCATTCCTCCACCCATAGGTGGAGGTCCTCCAGCAAGACCAGAACTGTTCATTCCTAGGCTGGTAGTTAAATCAGTGGTGTTGTTACCATCCATTTTTTATCTGATGCTCAGCTGATTGCAACATGAACTGGTTGAAATTGCTACTGATTACACAGCAGCTTGCGTCTCTTGTGTGTTGCATTCCTAGTGCATATGTAAGCGAACTTTAAAAATATATTGCATTATTGATGCTCACTACTTTTGGCCATAATTGAATTTTGCCTTGTTACTTGTATGTTTTACAAGAGAGATTTATATAATGTCTGCTCATCCACATTTACCTAAAGCGACACATTATATAGCTGTATTTTGTGTATGTTAGATTTTTTTAAATAATTAATTGCTACATGTAGTGCAATTTTTGATCATAAAATGAGTGTGTTTAGTTAAGTGTCGAAAAAATATGAATATTAAGTCACTGGTTATGGGCCTACAAGTACCGTACTGACTCGAGTAATGTCCCACCTTTTTTGAACGTGAACTTGGATCATAGTTAGGGGTTTGGACTTTACGCAAGGACGCAGGAGAGAGACAGAACTAACTGGTCGATCTACAGAGGTAAACAATGCCAGTGAACTGTCTGACCAAGAGGAATCAAATCAATCTATTCATTGTAATGTTTTGAATCAAATATTTCAGGATTCAGTTCAGTAAATATTCTTTAAAATTATCCCCAAGAGTTTTTTCAACAAACACTTACAGGAACAGACCAATCAAGGTTAAATATTGTGAAATTATTTTTGCACATCCGATCGTGACATTCGCCATTTTGGAATTTTGTTACAGTAACAATCGCGATTGCGCATGTCCGATAGATATTTTTACCATTATATGAACGTAAACGTCGCCATCTGTTGAAACTTAGAACATAAAAACTGTAAAAAGGTGTTTATTCATCCGTGATCAGCCGTGATATTCCCACAAATCATAAGACATTTTGGATAAAATGTACCCATTTCTATCGTAATTGAGATGAGTTTGCGACTATTTTTTAAAGCAGATTTTGATAAATTTTTAGGATGATTCAGCAAATTATGCCCACAAATAAAAAAGGTATTGGGATGATAATTTGGCGACTTCTAAAGAATACCAATGGGACTTTTCCCGTGTGTACATTAATTTCCTGAAAATGTTTGTAAATCTAGGATGGTACATTGCGCGAAGATGGGATTTTACATGCGTCTGTACGGTAATATGCATAATTTTTATGTCATCAGAATAACATGCTATTATTTAAATCATTAAATTTCTTACAAGTCATGAAATTTTGAACGCAACAAATGTGTGGAATAAACAAGTGTATGACCTTGCTTAATGTGAAAGACTTCTTTTCACGTAATCAACGCGTCAAACAACCAATCAAAATGCGCAGTGCATTTTTGTTATTGGTGCGAAGTCGCATACGCTCTCATTATACGCACTTTCAATATAGAACCTCTGGAAAAGGGCAATATAAATGCCAGTTATTATTATTCAACTCTACTATTATACAATAATTATTCATTTATTTATTTTTTATTGACAAACACTTAGTTTTGCTTTTATAAGTTATTTAGTCATACTTAATTGCTCACATGTTTTTCTTGTTCTGTGACAACCTGTAACATCTGATGGCTGTTGGAATGGGATGTTAAAATGTCGTTATATGTCATTGGAATGGGATGTTAAAATGTCGTTATATGTCATTGGAATGGGATGTTAAAATGTCGTTATATGTCAGTGAGTTAGAATTAATTGGGTGCATGTTTGACTTATTAAAGGGATTGCCCATCAGCCCCATTCTGGAATTTCACTTTTACCCACACATCACAATTTTGTGGTGTTACAGGAACAGCATGCCCATACGTACTTACTACTTGATTGTTTAATTTTTAAAAACTAAGACATGTTGAAATTAGAGACAAAATTGTCACTCTATGAATTTATCGTTACCGGTAATCATAAGGTCTATAAAGTCTACTAATTGGCAGCTAAATGACACCGTTGCATTGATTCAGCTTATACCAGGTCAAATTCAATCCAATATAACTGAATATGAGCTTCATTTGGAGAGAAAAGCTCAAAATAAAAGAGAAACATGTCCTATAGTTGTCCGATAGTGATATTTTAAAGAAATATAGAAAAAGGAGTATAAAAGATGGGGAAGTGACACAAATGTGGGCTGTACATATTCTTTTAAGGGGTTTTCTCAGAGATGCTTACGACTGCAGGATAACAATTTTTTTCATAAATAGTAAAAAATGAAAAAAATTGTTTGCATCCATTTTGCGTGCCCAAATTTCAATGCACACTGAACGCATGCTGTACTAATGCGTTTGGTTAATCACGCGCCACAACGCTGCGCAATATACGCGGGAAATTATGCAGACGTAGATGTGCCATTAAAGTAATCAAATTTTATTGAAAAATGTCAGTTTTTGTCATTTTTCTTGAAAACTAACATGGTGACCCTATTTTTTTATTTTAGTATTTTGATGTGCGCAAAAAGTGCTTTAACATATGTAAAAATTGAAAAATCAATTGAACATTTACTATTTTACAAGCACATAATGATTGACTTTTTGGAGCTTTTCCTATACTTTTTATGCTAAATCGGGTGATTTTTTTGGAAAATATATACTTTTGGAAATGCCTGTATCTCAAAAAGAGCAGGGTAACCTATATTTTCTTATTTTAGATTCGTTATCAGCACAAATAAATCTACCAAATACTAAAATTTTAAGAAAAGTAATGGAGATTTTGCATCTCTGAGAAAACCCCTTTAATAAAGAATTAAATTGATTTCCGACTTTAGAATGTATATTAATGAGTCTGTAGGCATGTTCAAAGTTTGGAAATCATGACTTGGCAATCCCTTTAATTGATATGACAGTTCTGTGACACCATGCAGTAAAAACCCTATTTGTTTCTTGTTTCCTTAAGTTCCCTTTTTGCAGATTGATCAAACTTCACATTTTGTGAAATTTCAATCATAACTTGTTCTGAAACTTTATATTTTAAAGAATATATAATGAAGCATGCAAAGAGTGATAAGTTAAGGAGTCCAACTCTGAAATCAAGAAAATAAAAAGAGCACCATTTTCTTATATATCATTAGCATACTGAATATGCCAAATATAGAGTGAAAGAGATTTTTACCAATTAAAGATGAATAAAAAGCCTTTTTTGTCCAATTAAAAAAAAAAAATGCAGACAGTAAACATACATCAGTTTTTAGTTGGTCAATAATTTTTCAAATAAAGACTTCCTATCAAAGTATTTAGATGGGAGTAATCAAATAAAAGTATACTTAAAGGTGGGTGCAATTCAGGATTCTGATGTTACAAAATCCTCACTTCTTTTCTAGCTAAATAAAAAGAAGAGAACAACATAATTTTATTATGAAAATTTCACTTGATTTCGACCATTCATTTTCCAAGTGACAAGCTTTTCAGCATATTTCAGTAAGAAAAGTATATGTTGTAATTATTGTCGGGCCCCCAACAGTAATTAGAAAAATAATCATATTCTCACTTTTCTCAAAAATATACAAGTCACATGAATTTTACCTAAATTTCTTTGAAAACTTAACTAAAGTTTGAACCCGTTTAAGGGCACAGCCAACCCCTCATTTTCTGAAATATTTTTGTAAATCATCAACCAATAAGTAAAATTATATTAAAGTATACATTTCTATAGATAAGTTCATATTTTGTAGGATTGGATATAAATATGATAGATTATACATTTCTAGATGTGGATTATTATGTAGAAGATGATGATTAGGTCAGTTTTGGACCAAGGTAAAAAAAACCCTTGTCCTTGGACCACTATATTTGTAAACAACCTAACTAAATTTTGTAAAAATAAAAGTTGGACCTCTTATGCTTTTTAGAATCTAAAAACACATGTCTAGGAACACATTTCTCAATATTTTTATTTTTAACCAACTTTTTGAAATATTGCCAATAGGTCCAAAATTGCCCCATAATGATCTTTTTTGTCATTTTGGCCTTTCCTTTTTTTATATTATTTGTTTCTTTGTTTGTGTTTGTTTGTGTTTGTAAATTGTTTTGTTTGTTTGTTTGGGAGTGCTGCAGGATTTGTGAGTTTAGACTTGTATCCAGCCTTTGACAAATTACATGTTGTCTGTTGTATGGTGAATATTTATTTCTACATTGTTTGCTACAGGGTTGGAATTTTAGAATCTCTAACTTGGCTGGATAATTACCTCAGTGTACTGGTTTACTCTATAGTAGCTGCATAATAACTACTATACAATAAATTGAGAGTGTGTGAAATCAATTGTAGTAGTTACTGCTAAAAGGGTAACCCTATTTATTCAAAGTCATTTCAACAACTCGCCGTATCTTTTTATACAGGAGCGCGCCGTTGTTGATTAGTGATGAATCCACAGTTGATATTCAAATAAGCGCTTCACGCACGGCACAGCGTACACGGTGGTGCATTTACGCAGTGCACATAAATCGGCGCACTGTTCATCGCGCGTCGGGAACTTGAGTACGTGCAAGGACTGGCACTTGGGAGCAGTTGAAAACGACAACGCAACAATCATTAAAAACTAGCATTTTGTTTCAGATTCTTCAAAGTATTTTTATTGAGATGAGTATCTGTTAAATTGAAAACATTTAGAATTTAATTCATACGTTTTCAGAAAGATTTTCGTTGTTGAAAGGTATTCAAACATGCTACAGAGTTGTTCATCGCTAATCAACAACTCTGCATCCGATGCGTCGGCGTATTTTTATCACACTCGGGTGGCTAAAGCCACCCTCGCGTGATAAAAAATACGAAGACGCATGGATGCATCGTTGTTGATTAGCGATGAACAACTCTGTAGCATGTTTGAATACCTAATTGCATCTCTGTTTATTCAAAGTCATTTCCAAGGGCAATTTAACACAAATACATTAATAACATCATATGAGATGAGAATTCACACACATGAATGGAAACAAGTCAGAATTTATATTAAAAGGTTCAAATGGAAAACCCCGGGGGAAGGGGCACTTTTTGATGGCACATGTCGCGTAGTCTCCATAATAATTTGGGCATTACATAATTTTGGCATAACACTCAGCCAATTTGTTTCTATGGGCTAAAACATTAAAATATGTTTAACCTGCCCATCTAATTTGCATATTTGCATAATCAATGAGCATTATACAAAAAGCTAATTAATTATGCAAATATGCAAATTAGATGGGCGAGTAATTCATTAAAGTTTTAGGTCAAAGTTAAAATTCTTAAAGGTTAAAGTAGTATGAAGGTTTATTAATAAAATGTTGGAAAAATATTGGCAAAAAATAATATTGATAAGCACATTTTGCCAGTTTTCCCCATCAACTTCATCAATATATTGTCAAAAACAATAGAATACAAAGACATTTTAAACAGCAATATCGCAAGGGTTTGTCCAATTTGGCTCAAATTTTGGAATTAAGATTTTTTTGCTTAGATCTCTGCAACAGGCCTATTTTTATCTCAGTCAGAGCAACTTCATTTTACCTTTATAACCACCTTAAGTTGTGCATTGCTCGGTTTTATAGCTTGATGTGGGCAACTCGCTTTTATTTGGTCTTCAAGAAGTTCAAATTGCTAGTCTATACTTTGTCTGCTGCATGCCTTGTGATTGTGTAAAGTAAGAAAAATATGCACAATTAAAATACCACAGAAAATCTAGACACTTGCGAGAACGATCAAATTGCACGTATTGACCTTGTTTGGTCTGCGCAATTTTTATCAAACCTGAAAAAATAAAAAAATGTTAAATGTGGAGGGCACCAAGTGATAGGTCTAGTGTAGTAGGCAGTAAAGAGGAGTGCACCAGGATTTTTAAAGTTCACTTTGTTTTTTTCTTACCCAACATATTTTGAGTAAAAAATTCTTCCTGGTTTCAATCTTTTGTGGGAAATTCATTCTAAATTACTACATCAGATACATGATGTGGGCTGTAAACAAACCATTGCTTTTCATCATCATATTGGAAGCTACTGCTGCCAAATGGAAAAATAGTGCATAATGTTGTATTTAGTAGTTGGTCATTATGCGGCATCCTTTTCTGCTTAAAACGTCAAAACCAAAAGAAACTGCACAGGTCCATTGCTTAATGTTTACTTCTATACCAAATAAAACATTTCATGGTCGGTCCAGAAAGAGAATTCTGGCTCGTTATTCACAAAAAATAAGGTTGGTCAATTTCTCAGAGTCAAGTTGGCTATATTTTAGCTCGGATTTAAACACTTCAAAACTGCCAATGGGAGAGAGCTCATAGAAGTAGATAACTTAAAGTATATTTGAGCTTGGATGGGAAGTACTGTTAAGGGCATCAAATTCAGGAAGGCGTCTTCATGGCCATAGAGAGAATGCAACAAGCTGTCAAAGATTTGGAAGTCTTTTCTCCCCAGGACATTTAAGCTATGCCACACTTTTTCTCAGTCCTACTGTATGAGTGAGGCCTTGACTCTTACCTGTAAGCTTACATTTGGATGGCATGTTCAATAGACTTTTAACTGTACTAAATGTGCATTAGAGTCAGAAAGTCACCAACCAGGTAATGAACAGGAAAACTGTCAATGCTTTCACAAAAGATCAGACAAAGAAGGACCACAGTTCAAGAAGCCTGGAGGAACCCAAAGCTGATCCATTAGATGCCATGGAAGGACGTTGATGCAGTTCTGCCTATCTTTTTCTAAGTTACAAGATGTCTATGACATTGTCTACAAGCAGACCTACCAAATGTCCCATATTCCGTCTGAGCAACAGCCCCTCATTCTGATGATTAAAAAGTCCTGAAATCGGAATGTCCTTCATTTTTGTCATTTTGCATACTGTGTTTTTGCTATGCATGCTATAGTGATATTTCTCATTCCAAAGTTGAATGTCCCACATTTTGGGATTCAGAGGTTGGAAGGTCTGTCTACAAGTTGTTTTCTTTTGTTGTTGTTGTTGTTATTGCACCTTGTAATGGTGGCTTTTTGCACTCTATAAAATCACATTATAATTAAATCTGTGATTTGTCATTACAGATACGGGCGTGTCAACTATGTGTTAGCTCGCAGGTTAGAGCTACTACAGGAGGTTGAGAGGCTGCAGAACAGCTTGGAAGTGCACGGAGATGTTGCGTACACTTGCGAGACAGCTGGTCATTTCTTTCTATATCAGGTAAACTTATGATGGGTATATGTATATTGTATTTTATGTGAAAAAATGCGTAAAAATGTCTGATGAAACATGCAGCAAGTATTGACTTTAAGGGAAATTCCAAACAAGCTGTGCCTCCCACATTCAGTACTGGGATCATGGAGCTCATATTCGGGATATTTTGGGTTGCTTTCGGTGGTAGTTAAGATTGGCAACATAGTTTGGGATCTCCCTCGTTAAATCTGCGAGAACTCTATTGGTGGGGTGATATTTCAGCAATGGGTCATTGCCCGGGGGTACTCCCATATGTCTGTGGATAGTGACAAAGAGGTTTACAAATGGGTAGCATTTTTTCACTTTCAACGTTTACATATCGGGTGGTAGTCAAAATCTCCAGCCGTGTGTCCGTACCCAACCGAAATCTGAGTATCCCCCGGGGGGTATGTCCGTTGTCGATACGCATTTTTATTAGTAATGCAATTCTTTCTCTAACACCATGGTGAAGCTGCATTATAAATAATACTGATACTTTCATGTCAATTACAAAAAAGTATGATGTATTCAAATCTGCAGTTAAATTCAATTGTTTCAACCAGAATGCATGTATATCCTCGAGGGAGGGTTCTTATATAGTAAAGATATATGGCTATGTACCTATAAACATGAGTGCTGTTTTCAGCCTCCCAAATTCTTGTGGATCACATTTTGAAAATGTGCAAAATCAAATGCAAAATTGAACAAAAACACTGTAGAAATAGTTACAATTGTGATCAATTGTTCTGTAATTTGTGAAAAATTCTTAAACATGTGTACAATTTTTTGGGAAAAACACCTTTGAAAATAGGTATGGGTTCCGAGGTCTGAGCTGCACATACATATTCATATATTCCTTATTTCCATATGAATAGACACAAAAATAAGAACAAAAACATATGCAAAAGACACTTAATGGAGGAAAAGACCGGACGGCCAATGAGGCCTGTGAATAGTCCTTCCCTTAAAAAAAAAAATACAGACAAATGACTTAAAGGAAGAAAATCTGATAACATTAATTTTCAAACCAAACAAGACAACACAAAGGACAGGCTCAAAATTATTCATATGTTAGTAAGATATTTGCTTAAGTCGCCTTCAAAATTGGTTCACAATTTTTGATTCTTGAATATAGTTGTAGAATGAATTCCAAAAAAGAGGACCACTTGTGCAGATGGCATGATCAGTTAATGACTTCTTGTTTCGGATAATATTTAGATCATTTACATGTCTTGTTTGGTAACTGTGAATATCAGATCTCTTTTTATTAGTAATTGTCAAAAGCTACTGGTAAATCATTTATGTGATTTTTGAACATGAAAACCCAAGTTCCAGAATATAAGGTTCATTAACGTTCAGAATATTATTTTTTTGCAAAAAGACGAGTCGCATGAGATCGATAAAGACTTCATACCACTACAAACTAAAGTTTGAGTACCCACTGTGTATTTTCTAAGATTTTATTACAAAATAACTTTCTCAAATCAGAAAATACAAACTCTGTCTGACTCAAGAGAATAAACAGCACAGACTTTGTAAGGCCAAATAAAAAAACAAGTTTGTTTCTGGTAACACGCGCGCGTTTCTGTTTAGTTACATATTTCCCGCATATTTTTTTTTTTTTTTTGATATTTCGCATCAAAAAAAAAAAAAATTTACAAAACCTACCAAATTCTGTAAAAAGCTTACTGGAGACTTGCGTAAAAACAAACGAACACCAATTTAGGTACTCTCAGCCTATCAATTAGTCGGCAATTAATTGTTCGTATGTCTGGAGATACAGGAAAATACTCATATTTAGGTAAGATTACATGGGTACTCAATACCTGTTACAATAACAAAGGCTACAGTTATATAGACCATATCGATAATTGACCTACTCCCGCCGTTGATGGGGTAAATCCACAGAATCGGACGGGGAATGGAACTCAGAGCGAGAGCAAGTCGTGTGTTTATCATACTTGGCCTCGTTCTGAGTTCCGATTCCCCGTCCGGTTCTTAGGATTTACCCCATCAACGGCGGGATTATGTCAATTGTCGA
>JXSR01S019794.1:3277-18666 GCA_000969725.1 Ophiothrix spiculata | reverse complement strand
ACAAGCTCCCAGCTAGCATGAGAGAATGTAATTCTGTTGCTTCATTCAAGAAGGTCTTGAAGCGTCAACTTTTTCCATCAACTTAGTTCTACTTTTTGTTTCTTTGTAGTATAGTTTATGCCTTTTTTCATATGCGCTTCGTTCTAGATGTAGCAGCGCTTTATAAATGCAAATATGTATGTATGTATATGTATAATATAGGGTAGGTTTCACTCTTTTCATTTATATCAAATTTTTGAAAATCAGTCAATGAATGAGGTCACAATGATGTGTACACTAAACATGGCCGATCTGAAAATGTAGATTCTAATCGCAATGGATTTTTTTTCGTCTTATGGATGTCTGTCATGAAGTTCGGAGGAAAGTCAGTTCGAAGTGGGAAAATGTTTTAACTTTGTACACTGACCATGTAAAGATAGGAATGCAATATGTTCCCAACTCTTTTTCTTCTAGGTGATCTTTAAAAGTTGTTGATACTCTTATTTAGAATTGACTCCGCTAGCAAGAGTTGCTCTTGAAAAGTTCAGCTTATTTAAATTTGCTAGCATCCGATAGTAATCTGACTGTTGCTTAGCGATTTTCCATCAAGATCAAATTAAAGCCTCCCATGCTTTCACTGCGGGTAGCCCATCACAATCATTTCACTTCGTTTAGGCATTTTGCTTCCTTTTTAAGAGCTGAGGGGAGCATGGCCGAGCGGTTAGAGCGTTGGACTAGTAATCGCATGAAATTAATCTGTCGTGGGGTTGAGCCCCGGTCCCGGCACATCTCCTTGTTTCCTTAAGCTAAAACTTTACTTTACTTGCTTCGTACACCGGAAGGCACGTAAAGCCGTTGGTCCCATCTGAATTGTTCCCGACACACTGTCCGATGTAAAAGAACGTCACGGGAAGAGAGTAGGGAAATCTTTCCCGGTCATGTTGACTATACCATCAAAATTATATCATTTCTCTCTAGGACCAGAGTGCTTCGCGTTTGACTCCAATTGGAGTGTTGCGAAGTATCTAAGCAGAAGCAGAAGAGTACATCGTCCTACTGGTACTTTGATTGTAATATTTACCCTTGCAGTTTCCCATAACCTGGGTGGGGCAGACTTAGATGTACAATCAGGGTTGTGAGAGTTCCTCTTTTCAGCTGATTTCCTCGTTTTTGAAAATTTTCTTGTGTTAAGGCTGGGGTAGACCTTCAAATGGCATAAATGTTTTTTGTACTCTAACTCTCAAACTAATTGTATAAACTATATAAAAGTATACATTTTTAGAAGCGGATTTTTACCCTGAACATGATGATGATATCAGTTTGTCACCAAAAATGTCAATTTTGGCAAAAAATGCCAAAAATCGTATTTTCCCCCCCAAATTTCTGGAAAGCCTAACTAAAATTTGCATTTGTGAAATGTTGAACTTTTTTGCTTTTTGGAATCTAGAAACAAATGTCTAGGAACGGTTTTCTCAAATTTTTGATTTTTTTCTTAGTTTTTAAAAATATGCCAAAAATAGGTAAAAAAATGTAAACAAATCCCACCGCTGCCACCAAAATGGCAATTTCTGGCCTATTTTTGGCAATTTTTCAAAAAATAAGATAAAAATCAAAAATTTGAGAAAACCGTTCCTAAACATTTGTTTCTAGATTCCAAAAAGCAAAAAAGTTTTTTGCCAAAATTGTTAATTGTTTCTCTACCCCAGCCTTAAAATTTCAGATTTTTTATTCATTTTCAGCCCGTTTTTGACCTTTTTCCTGACTTTACGACGCTTTTCCTCGTTTTTGTCAACTGGTCTCTCACACCCCTGACAATTCTAGTTTCAGGGTAAGTGAAGGAGGGAAGACCCAGAGAAAAATATGTGGAAGCGAGTTTGGACTGAAAACCAGATGCACATACAGTGCCGGGACTGGGAATTAAGCCTTGGACTCACTGGTGCGAAGCAAGGGAAGTACCGCTGTGCTAACCCGCTTTCTGATAAGGCCTAAAATATAAAGTGTTTGGTTGTCCTCCACTTTTTTTGAGCAAGTGCAGGCGGGCAGATTTGTTTTCAAATGCAAGTCAAAGCTACATCAAATTATTAAATAAGTCTACCAAAAAATCTCTTTATACAAGTTGAAAAAAAATATTTTCAAAAGATCACAATTCTCAAAGAAAAAAAACACTTTTTTTGGAAATCTGAAAATTAGGTGTGGTACACTTTTGTACAGTAAAAACTTTTTTGGGGGGCCTTTATTAAAGCATCATGGAAATGTGCAGTCCAAACCATGCAGCACTTGTGTCTTGCCTGATATGGATCCACTCCATCTGGGTTTGACATGCTGGTCCAAGGCCTTATATGTCTCATGAAAATCATGACTTAAGACGTCGGTTTATGGCTTAAAATTCAATTGCCGTATTTAATGATAAATGTGAACATATGTAGGTGTGGGAGATATAATCCAGTTTTTGCCGTTGAGTAAAGATTTGATGCTGATTCCAACTTAAGGCCCAGACTATAGTTTGTCACTAGTCACCAAATGTTTGGTGCCACAAGTCTTTGTTGTTACCATACATTAATTACAATGCATTTTCCAATCAATAACAGAGACTTGGTGATAAAATGTTTGGCATCACATACTCAGGCATGATATTGTTCAGCTATTTCTCTGATTTGAGAGTTTTTGATGTTAGAAATTTTCTGATTTCAAGAGTTTTTGATGTTAGAAATTCCAGCATTTTCTTTATTTTCAGCATGTTTTGAGGTGTTTTTAACATGCTATTCCAGATTTCTTCAAGAAAGTGCACCTCATGCCTGCATATTTTAAACGCCAACATTTTCGCACACAGTAATTTTTGCCCTTGTGAATTTGTTAACGTGCGGCAATATATATTATATGTACCATTTTCGTGATACATGTATTTCTGCACTTGACAAGTAGACCGAAAAAGTGCAAAAATTTAGTGTGAAAAATACCACATATACAGTACAAAAATGTGTGGTGCATTGTTTTTTTTATCACATACAAAAATGCATTGGTTTTTTTATCATCAAACCTCTGTTAGTATCTGAAAAAATATTGGAATTCTTTATTATAGACTATAAGATAACGAAAGACTTATATCAAATATGGTACATAAGAACTATAGTCTGAAATTAATATATTTATCATAGAGCAGTGACTTTGTATGTATTTGTTTTTGTGTATGGTGAATCAGACTGTCTGTTCTCTATGCCCATAGAGTAATGTGTGTGTTGGCCCATTTTCTACTTATTTGCAACTCAAAATAAAAGGTTATCCTAAACAAAGTATGTAAACTCATCCAATTTTCCTATAGTTTTGTTATGCATATTTATATTATTGTCATAGTTTATTTAAAAGAATTAAAGCAAGTTTAAGATTCAAAAATATTGTTTTTTTATAATTTATTTATTTTATATGTTCATACATGTCTTCAGATGTTGTTGCAAGTATTGACTGTCACTAGATGAGTGTATGTGTGAAACAGAAGTGAATTGTTTCATAAATAAAGCATCAAAAATGAAGATGGTGATTTCATGAGTTTTTTGTATTTGTGTCAGTGGTGGGTCGTTAAGGTTTCTTTCGACATGTCGATATAAAGCATATCTCGACATGAAATCTCATTTGTCGATATGTCAAAAAAACTGTTCAAGTAAAATTACATAAAAAATTGATATATTTAAGGCAGTTTATTAGCAGTTGAGCTTTAAGTGCTGCATAAATAATTTATTATTTGCTCGTCATTAATACCCGTTTTTAAAGTTATTACGATGGTTCACAACAAAAAAAGTTAAAAATATCAATTTTATATCATCCATATTGTGGTATGCAGAAAGAACTAGTAGTACATTACTACATTATAGGCAATTCTATGTCTAAAACAGTTCATTAAGCTTATGTAAACAATTTTGTTTTTTTTTTTCCTACGAAAAACAATTCTATGGAATCAACTTTTATGTCGACGTCGACAAAAAATTATTGCGACATGTCGAAATGAAAAAACAGTCTCGACAGAAACCTTAGGCCAAAAAAAAATAAATTGTTATGTTGCCCTCAGCGACCGACCCTATTCAAAAATTAGAAAAAAAAATAGGGTCGGGGAAAGCACCCAGTTTTGCTCAGACTGGGTGTTTTTTGAGAAAATATTGTGAAAATAGTGGAAAATGCACCCAAATTTGGTACTTTAGGTGCTTTAAAAAAATATAATTGAAACAAAAATTATTTTCCGACCGACCGACTCAATTTTTCAGAAATCCCACTTGAGGGCAACACAACAATAATTTTTTTTTGGCCTTATGTGTCATATATAATGATATGTAAAGTCTCTATCACACATGAACATAAAGAGCCAAACATTCTCCTCATGTACTAGATCCCACTATTGTATTTTTTTTCATATATTGTTATATATTTTATCCATCAATGCGGCTGTGTCCATTTTGGCACATGTTCGATATGTGAAACTTTTGTACGTTATTCGTACGTTTCAGCTCTATACGGTGAATGTGCGAGAGCTTTAGGGTATTAGTTGCGTACCAAATGCATTAAATAACAATCCATAATGTTTAAGCTTTAAATAACAATCCATAATGTTTAAGCTTTAAATAACAATCCATAATGTTTAAGCTTTGGATTTAATAGCACTGGTTTAGTGCCCCGTGTTCGTTACCTCTGATGTCCAACATCGCCAGACAGGGGGCCTCAGTCCCGGAACTTAACAATAACAATAACACGATCAGGCCTAGAAATTCGGCGAGAATCCGAGAATCCATTCTCGCAGAGATTCTCCCCAAGAGGATTTTGCGAGAATCCAAATAGATTCTTGTAAAGTGAGGCGGCCACATTGTGTATGAATGTAAAGAATCCAAGGATTCTTGCAAAGATTCTCCCCCAGTAGATTTGCGAGAATCCAATTAGATTCTCGCAGCAGTGAACTAATTTCTATCCCTGACGATGCAGGTACATTATTACCAAGACTACATTTTGAAAGAAAAAAAAATGGACCCATCATGATAAATACTGAATGCCTGATTTTATATGCATGCAACATTCCTGCAAGCTCACGGCTCACCAAGTACCCTGGACTGGGCTTCAAGGGGCAATTCATGATCCACTTTTCACACTCAAGGTCACCTCTATCAAAATTGAGTTTCTTAGCTGGTAAGAATCCTTGACTGGTATCCCAAACCATTCTTTCAAAATGAGCTTGCATTTTTTAGAAAATGCGCATTTTCTAATTATTGTCGGGCCCGACAGTAATTACAACACAAGCTTATGGTGATTTTTAAAATGTTGAAAAGCTTGTAACTTGAAAAAGAATGATCAGAATCAAATGAAAATTTTCAGCCTATATATATTTTGTACTCTTCTTTTTTATTTGGCTAGAAACGAGGTGAGGTTGTAACATCAGAATCATGAATTACACCTTTTAAGTTTAAACAAACCCTTGTCTGAATAGACACAAACATATTCCTGTTAAGCAAGACATTTGCAATGAGCCATTTTTGAAAACAAATGATTTTATTGTTTTCCTATTATTTTCAAATATTTGCACACATAAATATATAGATTTCACACATTTTCAATATATTTGTTACATTACGGACCTATGACATGAAATAGCCTTGCCTACACTGCTTCTGTCAGTTTTTATTAAACACACCTCATTGATATCAGTTTGGGACAGGTTTATAATTCATTTACCGTAAAGGAATTTGAATTCTATCTGCAAAACCTTTTCGGGTTTTTTGGGGAAAAATTTCATATCTAAATTTGTAGAACATCCGGCCATTCAAAAAGAAAATGCTTTAAAATATTATCAGATTTTCATAGAAAGCTCTTAAAATTGATTTAAAGTTAAGGGTAAATTTACTGTACGGTAAATGAATTCATTTATGTAAATGAATTATAACCTTTCCCAAGCTGATATGCAAAATAATACACACGAGTGGTGCGACGACAAAATGAGCGGAAAGTTATGAATTTCAAAATTGAGTTTTATTATTACAAATTTTAATTTGTCATATTGAAAGGGGTTGGGCAAAATAAGTTTAAAAAAGGGGGTTGAAAAAGATAAAACTAACATATACAAATCAAGCAGAGCTCTATATCTCATAGAAATTTAGAAAACAAAAATATGTTCAAACTTGCATTACAATACCTGAAAAAAGCTATTACATAAAATCAGTAAATTTGTTTTTGATCCTTGGCTTTAAAACTAGAAAATAAGAATGCCTTCCTTTTTTCTTAGACATCATTTCATATGCAGAACACACAAAATATGGTGTTACATTACAAAAGCCCATTTTAGGCATTAGGTGAATACCCTCAACTGATAATCATTGTTTGAGTTCTCAAATTAAGGCAAACATTTAGGTGAGAATATATATAAAAAATAATTTGGAAAGACATAACAAAAATTACAAATTTGTAAAATTACAGCTTTATCTCTACAGAGATTATAACAAACACAACTTACAGAAATGTGACCGTGCAGCTCAAAACGGCCATATCTGTAAAGTCCATGTTACATGTATAAGGTTTAAAACAACACCTCAATGAACTTAAACCAAAATCCACAAGTAAAGTTATGGTCTGTCAAAGTATGTCATCAAGTAAAAGTTGAAACTGAGATAAACACCTTAAAAATGAGTAAACCATATGATTTTCTTTTGATGGTCTTTCAAAGATGTGGATTTTTCATAGGGCCTATTAGTTAATGTTCCGAAAAAAAAATCTTTGCAGGTGATCAGAATAATTCATGGATTATTATTATAAAGTTCGTTTTGACTAATCCTGAATAAAAATCCACTTACGTGATCGTTTCAGCAATCAATGTTGCCTTTATCAATACTGTGACGAGACTGACACTATTTAAATCTCTTGGCGACGATGTTGGTGTTGCCAGTTGACTTCACTTCCGATGTTTTCTGAAGTATCTCATCATAATGTGATTGAGAAAATATTGTCCTTCATCCCTATTCTTGGTGGTGTTCCCCTTCTTTCTTATTTCTATAGTCTCTTTGATCTAGCGTTTATATCTGTTCTGTTCAAAATTATGGTTCAGATATGTGGACGATGTGCTTGAAATTGTTCAGAAAGATGCGGTCCAAGATTTAATAGACCATCTTAACACCATTGACAAGTCGGACTATATTAAATTTACTTTTGAGGAAGAGAAAGAAGGAAAGATTCAATAGACACTCTCATTGTAAGAAAAGAGGACAAATCCATCAAACTGCTCGTGTATCGAAAGCCCACCCATACCTTTCAGTACTTGAACAATAATTCCCACCATCCACTTCAGCACAAACTCGGTGTGATAAGAACTTTGTATGATAGAAAAGACAGGATTGTTACAGAGGAGGAGACCAGGAGGAGAATAAGATCAAGGAAGCCTTAAGAATCTGTGGTTAGTCAGATTGGTCCTTTGAGAGAGTCTTAGATCAGATGAAAACTCAAAAGACAAGAAAACAGGCTAAGCGTAAGAAAGAATCGGACAATAGAAGTAGAGGAATGGTTGTGCTACCTTATGTTCAAGACGTCACTGAAAAAATATTGCGCACTCTCAAACAGTAGAACATAGCTGCTGCCATGAAGCCCCACTGCACTCTTTGTCGTATGTTAGTTCATCCCAAGTATAAAAAGGACATTTTTGACACGAGGACGTCATTTAAGAGTTTCCATGTAAGAACTGTGATCTTAGTTACATTGGAGAAACTGGTAGGAAACTTGGTGTTCATAGAGATGAACACAAAGAGGAAGTTGACAAAATATCAAGCAGTGTAACCACCAGGGCAGGCAGAAAAACCTTGTTGTCTACAGTGCATAAATCAGCTATCACCGATCACGTTGTGGACAAGAATCATGTCATAGGCTGGGGGAAGCTAAGATCATAGGCAAGGAACAGAACAGATATAAACGCTGGCTCGAAGAGGCTATATAGAACTGTATTTAGGAAAACCAATACAACTGGTATCTTGTACTACGTATGTAGAAAGTTGACCTGACCTTTAGTCAGGTCCAAGGTTATTCCTTCAGTGATAAATCTACGCTGGCGGGTACAGATGGATGCGGAAAAAATTGATCAAATCCTAGCTTCGGTGAAGGAGTTATCAACTTCAGTTCGCCATTTAGAAGAGAATGAGGACTATTTAATTTAAACGAAGAATTGAGTATCTAGAAGAAAAAATAACTAAAAGTGAGGGTGCACCGTGTCATGACAAATTCGACACACATGATAAATCTCATGTGCACGATCGTGGCGATAAACATGAGTTTTTAACTGGACGGTAGTCCAATAAGGATACTACAAGTGTAAAACAGAAAAAACTGAAAGTGAGGACCCTCAAAGTGTGTTCTATTCCATCAAAGATGCTGTTAGCCACTATAAACTGCCACCTGATCATAAATTAAATGAACAAAAACGGGGCATCAGACGAAAAGATCAACAAACATTGCAGGTATTGTCCAAAGCAGCAAGATACGTTGAGACAACATTCAAATTATTCGGTACTTTATCTCCTGATGGCTCAAAGAGGCTTTAGAAATAAGAAAGAAGGGGAACACCACCAAGAATAGGGATGAAGGACAATATTTTCTCAATCACATTATGATGAGATACTTCAGAAAACATCGGAAGTGAAGTCAACTGGCAACACCAACATCGTCGCCAAGAGACACAAACATTGTCAGTCTCATCACAGTGTTGATAAAGGCCAAAACGTTCATGAAAGTGGATTTTTTATTCTGGATTAGTCAAAAGGAACTTTATAATAATTTATCCTATCAGGACAATTCATGGATATTGTGAATTTGCGAGAAAAAAAAATCTATTTCACAAAGTTTAGATCTTTTGCATGTATTTTCACCTGCGCAAAATGTTTGCCGACTTTATGGTTGTTAGGCTTGAAAGGCACAAATAACATGAAAATAGGTTTTTACATGCAATCCATAAATATCATTTTTAAGGACCCTTCATTAATTCAGAGATGTAACACATGAACAATCAAATTTCCTAAAATGCGTAAAAATGTGATTTAAACTGAGCAGCTTCCTATTCTTTTGTGCTTGGTTTAATTTCCTGAAAATACAAATATTTTGTGTACATTTCCTGAATTCAGGAAATTTCCTGAAAAGTTACATCCCTGATTAATTCTTACATATGGGGCAGAAAATAAATTAGTATTATGAACTTAATAAATCAATCGTATATTCTTGTGGAAATAGAATATGTATGAAAATAATTCAAAAATATATATGATTTAACAAAAATACAAAACATATTTGTTAAAGTGAAACTCTTCAAAAAGTGATTTGAAAAAAGAAAGGAAAAGAAAATATAAAGATTACAAAATTAATGATTTTTAAAAAATACCTGAAAATGGTTATCACATAATTTTGAATTTAAATTGAATATTTTATACAAAATATACATTTGTCTATATTTATGCTTATACAATGCTTCACACATTGTTTAAGGGAATCAAATATACTTTTGGCTAAATAAAGTACATTATTTTTGATTCATGAATAGTCTAAGAGTCAAGCCAAGATGCCGCTAACATGTGGTTTAATTTTAGACTCTACAAAGACGCTAAAATATTTTCAACTATAGCGTCTTTGTAAGCATCTAGCTAGACTCTACAGCTGCGTCTTACTATTATGTCACAAGCATTAGGTGCACCTTGATGTATTTTAAAACATTGAGAATATTCATTCAAAAATACCATTTAGCATTGTTTTACTGAAAATGTTTCAATTACATACATCAATATTTATGAATATATTTACACAAAGAGACCCCCTAACAAATTACATGTTCCTATCCTAATTTTGTACAGGATAATTGATACCATAATGCTTTTTACATTGTAAATGCAAGTGCATGGTGCAGGGCCATGTGGCCTGACAAGTTTTGCATTAACATGCAAAACGGCCCTGCATCCTGTATTTTCATTCAAACTTACTGAAGTAATAATTGTGGCACGTAATCAACTTTAATTCTCCATATCTCAGCATAGATGAAATATTTCTATTGCACTGAGGTTCACCCAAAATTAATCTGTTAACTCTTTTTCAAATAATGAATGAAGTTCGTCAAATCTGGCAACTTTATTAAATATATAGATGTATCAAGAGCATAGTAGCTAGAGCAAGGCATGCACCTGGTATAAATAAATGCTGTGATTTATACTACATTGCATTGTAGTAGTAATGCATCAGTGTTCCCCTATAAGGCTGTACGTTATGAGATTTGCACAGAAGCTTTAAAATTGGTGCAAGCTTTCTCAAATAAAAAAAGTATGAAAAAGTTTTAGTTTTCAAACTTCTAAATTGCTGATATGTGGTCCTCAAAAATTTAAAAAAATATAAGGCTTTTAGTTTCACAACGTAAGCCTGAGGTTACACAACGTTCATTTGTTTTTGTTTTTTTCCAAAATTCTTGAGTCATTTTGAGGTCATATGTCAGTAATTAGCAAATAGTTATTGGCTTTATGACATCATCATTTGATGCAGAATCAATCAAAATCCGTAGAGGGAACACTGTAATGCAAGTACACACGATACATTCTGAATATTTAATCAAAATTGTTTTATCCAGCAAATCATTATTTGTTTTCATAATAACAAATCATACATGACAATGAAAATTTTAACAGTAATATAAAAGTGGCACTTGTGACATTTGCTTTCCTATATGTTTGTTGACCTGTATAAAAAACAGCACCGATAAAGCTAGGTATATAAATTTGGAAACAAAAATTATATTCAGAAACGTTATATATTAATTTTCCAGGCAATGAAATCACACATATGTATAAAATGACACATTTAAAATCTCATGTGATAATAATCAGTTTTGTTATTTGTCTAGATCAATTCTACCCAATTTTGTGGGTGATCTTTACTGTAGAAGATTATGGAAAAGGAAGATTAAACTAGAAATATATAGTGGAACCTCTTTAACACAAAATGAAAACAGTGTACATTTTAGTTTGTGTTATAAGGATTTTGTGTTATCCATCACTTATACAAATTCAGGGTCAGGGACTTGGAAATCTATTTTGTGTTATCAAGTTTTTTGGGGTTAACAGATTTTGTGTTAAAGAGGTTCCGCTGTACTTTTTCTATGTTGGGCAGATTGCTGAATCTCCAAGAACTGACTTTGAGACTTCGAACACTGATCATGTTATTGTGACCATCCATGACAAATTACATATTGTCTTTTGTTTATACTGTATAAAAAAGACCCTTGCAGGCTTTGAAAAAGAACACTATTTTCATAATTCTATGTCTGAAAGACATTTCTGTGAGGTTTTTTTTCAATTGTCCAAGTCACAATGCAATAATTGGCACATTTTACAGCAATGAAATTTACTTCATTTAGAAAAGATTTATGCAAAAATCTGGACCATTTTTTCAAATTGAAAAGGTCAAATATTATCTTAATATCATGTAATAATCTTATATCTGGTTTGAAAAATATTTGCCTTATTCATAATTACCTCCTCTACACCATCAGTAAGTATCGTCTTCCAAATCCAATAGCTTAACATGTACATTTACAAAGCATTTACAAATACTTGATTCAAGACATTTTATATCACAAATGTTTGTATGTTCAGGGTTGTGATTTAATTTGCAAATTTTGCAAAAGATTCTACTTACACGGTAACAAGTATGATTTTCTGACTGTTAGTTATTTTGATATCACAATGATATCATTAGCTTGCAGGAATCCTATCTTTGAGGTACGCTAGTAAGGCTGGGGTACCTTTAGCTAAGATTGCGGGTCGTGGGTTGCGGAATGCATTGCCGGAAAGTTGAAGTGATCTGGGAAAAGAAAAGAAAATGAAAAGGAGACACTGATATTAAGTTTAATACTTATCTCACATAATCATTAGTTACCCCCTATTGTTCACGCAATACGGAAAGATATCTATGGTTTGGTGCTGTATCACATGAGGCCAAAGGCCGAATGTGATACCATAGATATCTACCGTAATGCTTAAGAACAAACAGGGGGCGACAAATTTATCACTTGGTATATAATTGGATCTTAATATTAAAACAAAAAATACGGGCATGAAAAGTGGGTTTGGAAAAAAAAGCTGAAAGGGTTTTATAATTGATAACTCTGGGAAAGGAAGGTGGGCGTAGCCAGCCCGTAACGGATGGGGTCAAGGGGCCCGCCTTTTGCGGCATATAAAAATGCGGATTTTAGAGTAAAAAAATAGAAACGGCAAATCTTTTTTTAAATTTTTTTTTTTAATTCTTAATTTTTTTTTTAAATAAAAAAACCTGGAAATCCACAAAAACGCGGATAATTTTCATGCCTGAAAATATGCATATTTAGATCACAAATTTACCTAATTTGTCTTCATAAATGAAAAAAGTCAAACAAGTAATACCGATTAAATGATAAAAGTCAAACAAGTAATACCAATTTGCCAAACAGTAATATATAACCGTATTGCATGGTTTGAGAACAAGTTTGCAACTTTTGCAGGCGCGCAATAACAATATATCACGCGTGGTCATCCCTGTGGGATAACTGTTTAAATATGTGATCAAAGTTATTTTTAAACTTAAAACATATTAACATAAAGTGTTTGTTTTGGAAAAAGTGTCTTGCTTTTTATGAATGGAGTTGGACAAAAGAAACATTTAAGAAGAAGAAGAAAACAAGACCAATCCAAGCTCAGAACAAGTAATCAACTTAGCACAAAACAAGATTAGAGAGCCCAAACAAATACACCTATAAGCCCAGCTGGCAACACTCAATTTAAGGAGTGAATCATACATACCACAAATCAATAACACTTGTATTGAGGAAAAATGACATTTCATTCAATTCACATAGAAGTACTTTTCAGTCAATATACCTCTTAACGAGGATAATTAGTTGTCAGGAAGAACAATGTAGCCCAATAAAATGAAGGAGTGAGAGCTTGTTATGTACTTGAAATGACTTGAACTGGTTTGATCTGAGCTTGCTTTGGACTTGTCTCTGACTGATAATTGACTGATTAGCTCATTTAATACTTGTCTTGAGCTTGTTTCAAACTTGGTTTTCCCTTTGTTCAGGGGATTAAAAACAAGACAGTTTTTCCAAAACAAGACACTTCATGCTAGCAGTGTTATAATATGGCTATATATATTACTGACGTTCAACCAATGAAATTCAAAGATTTAAGTCAACGAAGTGATAAATGGAAGTACATACAGTTAAAGTTTATATTTTTTGGAGCGTACATGATAAGGGTATAATGTGTACGGTTATAGCAATTATCTGTGAATACAATATACAGGGTGTGCCAATAAAAACGCAAGATTTTTCGTGATTTTTTTCTGAGAGAATTAGGCTACATGTAATAAAAACAATTATCAAATGTTATTGTACATAATCTCAGCTTCAAACAGCATTTTGTTTCGTAAAATTTAAGCGTCTAATTCTGAAGTTATTACAAATTCTCTGAAGCCCTTAAAATTTGGGTTGGTCCGATTTCTTGATCTCAATGATTAATAACCAAACGTAGGTGGCAATCAAAACATTAAATGACAAGTTTAATATTTCATCTCCAGATGAAATCTTATATCGCCTAATTGCATTTTTTGTTTAATGTTATATCAGAAGCTCATTGAAAGTATCCAATCAAGCAAAAAAGGATGTCAGAATAACTTTTACAATTGCCAGAAATAACAATTTCAGTTGTTTTCTCTTCCAAAGTTTCCCCAAACCGGAATGTAAGTTCGTTTCTGAATATCTGACATGATGTGGACCTTGATTGTAAAATTTATCTTGATACCAATGTATTTTCCCCCAAAATAACAATTCCAGCTACTGCCTACGAGTTTCGCATTTTATTTATTCATTTTTATAATAAGATGTTGATACAAAAGCCCTTGAATTTTTTGTTTTATTTGAGAGCTGATACTGACTGAAGAGCAACAACTAAAACCAGGAAAGCTGAGACTGCTAAAATTAAATAATTGCTTATTCTTTCTTCAAATCGATCATCTGTTTTGTTTTCAATAAAAATAATTGACCAATAACATCTTTGAGCCACAAATAATTGTAAAATTAGTTTAACAGGTTTAAATTTAAAGGGGCTAATGTCTTGGATGCATATCATCATGGGTTAACATGCTTCATCCGATGACCATAAATCGGACCAGATTGAAATTTGTGCTCAATTTTTAAAATGCTGTATCTCCGGACAGGAATATCTGAATTGGATGAAACAAAGGGCATAATGAAGGAGAGAAGCTCTATTTTAATATTATTGATGATTAAATGAGAAAAATGGCCTGCTTATATTTTAAATATTTTTGTTTTCAAATCTTGCGTTTTTATTGGCACACCCTGTAGTGCTATGAGTAAAGTTTGAATACACTCAAGTAAATGGGATAGCAATTTTTCTATTACATTCACTGTTTTATTGCACTCTGCATGTTAACAGAAAGATTGATCACATATTTTATTGTGTCATCTCTAACTTACCTTAGTGACTCTACTGTGCCTAGCTCAGGTGGTACCTGAGCGATGTTATTATTCTGAAGGTCAAGGGTCGCAATCATTGGCAGCTTCTTCAACGCTGCTACATCTATACTGTCTATCTTGTTATCGCTTGCTAAGATGTTTTCCAGTTTACTCCATGTAAAGATGACTGGTGGGAGCTCTGTGAATCGATTGAGGGAGATGCTGATTTCCCGCATGTTCTCCATGGTGCTGAACTCAGAAGGTATGTTGCTCAGAGCATTGTTTCTGGAATGATAATATTTGAGAATCATATGTATGTACACTTGCGGTCAAAAGTGTTTGTGCACAAAAGCTTTAACCAGCTGTATCTCAAGAACCGGTCATTATTTGTGTCTTATTTTTAATCTTGATATTTTACATATACAGATCTAATGAACTCAACAGGAATTGCATTCATCACATTTGAAAATATGGTGTGCTGTATACTTTCTTCTGCACATTCAAAAACGGAGTTTAAATACATAGTTGCAGATTTGTTGGAAAACTTATAACTTGAAAATGTTCTTTACAGCTTCACAATGATCACGGGCATTGGATAATAAACTACATAGGTACATATCAGAAAAAGTGGTGGTGTATTGGTATATGGTCCAGCAAATCGGCCATTTTTATGGTAATGGAAGATCGAATGTCAGAGGAAACACTGATTATTTATGATGTATACATATGGCACCTATAAAAAACATGATTTTTTAAGAGTCTTGGTTGTTCGATATAATAATAGGTTTTTGCCCTTATTTAAGCGTGCGCAAACACTTTTATCCAAGAAAGAAATGAATAGTGAATTCACAGTTATCGGCATATCAGAAACACATTTGAAATGTAAACCAAGCAACTACTTTAACCTCCCAGGGTATAATAT
>JXSR01S019787.1:35140-45600 GCA_000969725.1 Ophiothrix spiculata | reverse complement strand
ATATATTTTGGCGAATTGATTTATTAGGAAGTGGCTATAGACACAATGATCATGTCAATAATCTCGCACAAAATGGCTATAGACACGATGTTCGTGTGTGAGAAAGTGAATGTATTATTACCAATGCAAGTCACCTTCCTATGAAGCCTTATTAGTATCATTTCGTGTTTTTTTTAATCAAGCGTGTGTTGTATTTTGTAAAACTCGAATTTCGAGTTTAAAACTCGAAATTCTACTTCTTAAACTCGAAAATCGACTTGAAAAACTCGAAATTCGTTTTTAAAAGTCGAATTTTGGCTTCTAAAAGCGTTAAACTTGAATTTCGACTTGTTAAAACCCGAAAGTCGAAAATCGACTTTTAAAATATGACATAAAAGTCGAATTTCGCGTTTGAAAAGTCGAATTTCGAGTTTCAAAAGGCAAAATTCGGGTTTTAAAAAGTCGAATTTCGTGTTATGAGCGGTTAAAAGTCAAATTTGGAGTTTTATAAGGCGATTTTCGAGTTTTAAAAGTCGAATTTCGAGTTTGAAAAGTCGAATTACGGGTTTTTAAAGTCGAACTTCGAGTTTACAAAATACAACACACTCTTGATTTAAAAAAAACACGAAATGATACTAATAAGGCTTCATACCTTCCTCTATTTTTGTTGCCATCCCCTTGAGCTTGAACATTAGTGAGCCTTCTGCTCCTGTCCTAGTAGTAGGGAGGGTCATTCACTTTCTCACAACCGATCATCGTGTCTATGGCCAATTTGGTCGAGGTTATTGAAACGACCATCGTGTCTATAGCCATTTGTGGCAAGGTTATTGAAACGATCATTGTGTCTTTAGCCATTTTGGGCGAGGTTATTCGGCCGATTTAGTCTGTGGGGAAAACTGTTGGCTCAATTCTTTTTGGTATGAAATTAATTGTAATGTCACTGTGCTGACAAAACACTTTCGAAACAAAGAGTTAAAAAAAATTTAATCATACTCACACAAATGCATGCAGTCGAGATCAGGCAGATTGCTCTACTGTACACTGGAGACAGCTCTACTGTCGGTGTTGTGTTTGCTGTACAATTAAGCTTATGACTTATGTCACTTTCTTCATCAAAAGATATGCATTAAATACGGCAGGAACTTCACTAGACAAATAAAATGTCATGATGAGTATACAAATGACCCAGAGACCATTTTAATTATATATTCCTTTCGATTTTTACAGAAAATGTCGATATTCAATGCAGAAGCTCTACTCACGATGTTGTTATGTACAGCGAAGTTTATTTTCACTGAGTTGGGCGAACCGATTTCGCTCTCGTATTTTGTAGCCTAAGTAGCCACGGAAGTTCCATTAGTTGTCTTGTCGTAGCGTACGATGTTAGAAGTTGTAGACTTATCCAAAATCTCAGGTGCCAAACGCTGGAAACGAGCAATATTGTGGACCATCTTGTCTTTAATTGATCTTTTCAGGCATAAAATTAGAGTCGGTTAGCAGTTGGGAACCAAAGTTAGCAAGAGAAAAGTATTCTAAACCACCTAAGTTGGTAAAGAATGGTAACCAACTGCTATCAACGGTGTACGAGACGGGCCAATTTAGGCCGATTTTGCATTGTATTGAATGGAGAAATTCCATGCGTTGTATCGCTACTATCGGGGCTTACTAGAATGAAACGGTCCCAAGAGTATCGCGCGACTGGACGTCTTTGGCTGCTGTGGTTCAAAAGAGCATGAGAGGCGAATGGTTTGCTGAAGCTGTCAGCCAAATACTCAACGTAGACGACATTTAATTCTTAAAATTTATACATAAGCAATAAGCTCGAAATGATGTTTCTAAATTTATTAGATTTAAATAATATTTAGCGCTGCAAAACAGAAAATATTAGACAGCTCTCTGCTGGACAAAAAATAATCGCGCAGTGGTTAAGGCTACCGATTATTTATAATCATACAGTTGCAGCAGCGTTAATTTATTAGTACGAATTATTGAAATTCAAGCGCTGTAAGACAGAACATATGAGGCAGGTATCTGCTAGACAGGATCCAAAACTTAGGTGCATCTCCATCATTAAAAAATCTTGCAATGATTTTGTTCAAATTGTGCAATTTTTTTCAAGCAATTTAATAATGAAAGACAAATAACTATTAAACCTCTGCAAATACACGAAGTATCTGAAGAAGAGTCTGCTCATTTCCAAGGTGCGTAACAAATGTTTTAAATATCAGCAGTTCTTTTGTTATTCAGTTTTGAATCTCGGTCAACTTCATTTTGACTCACGCTGAACAGTTGAGTATAGACAGGGTGAAGTGAATTATGTAGACATGACGCCAGATAGGCAGAAGTGTAGACAACTCTGTCATGCTAACATGTTGAAGGAATATGTTGATATAAATCAAAGCAATGAAAAAGCCAAGCCAGCGTGCTCTGTTTAAAATGTGAATGAGTCTAATAATTATGACAACAAAAATGAAAAACACCTAGGCAATCACATTACAGAATTTTGATGTTTTTAACAATTTAAGTGAGAAATTAGACCATCTTTCAGATTCACATTGTTCTTCTTCTTCTTCTTATCGAATCCAAAACGAACTAAATATCATACTTAAGCCAATGTCGGACACAGTCTTTAGCACAGTCACTGAAGTCAGCAAGATCTTGGGGTGTACATTCCATATCTAGAAGGGGGCATCTCAACAGGTGTTCCATGGTTTGAGGTTCAGAACCACATTTGCAGGTTGTGTCAGCATCTGAGTATCCCCAGACTTTCAGGTTCACTTTGCATCGCCCAACACCAGATCTTAGGCGGTTAAGCCACTTCCACTTCGACCAGCTTGAGTCAGCGCCAGATGGTAGTTCCTCTTTGGCTTCCAAGAATGTGGATATCTGTGTTGGTTGATTGGTGAGCCTTTATTTCCATAAAGCTTCACAGAGGTAGGCTGCTTCACTTGGTTTAACTGAGTTTAGGAAACTTTTCCTTGACTTGAGCCGACTCGTTGCTGGGACATGGCCAAACAGTGGGTGTCGATCATCTGAAACTTGCCGCATTCTCTCTTTACTGCTTGCTGCACCACGTCTGATCTCTGGAGGAGCTATACCAGCAAAGATATATAGACTATCTGTTGGTGTGGGTCTAAGGCATCCAGAAATCAGTCGACAGGTAGCGTTGAGGGCTGGGTACTGGACATGCATACTCGGCACATGAGTAGCAAAGGGCTATGGCTGTCGTGGCTGTAGACCGAAGTGTACTTGGGCTGGCTCCCCAGGTCGTTCCTGTTAGTTTGCTCACAATGTTGTTCCTTGAGCAGACGTTGGCTTTGGTGTTCTCAACGTGGGTATTGAAGGTGAGACAGCGATCTAACGTGAGATAACACAATTGAATTATGAGAAGGACATATTTCAAGATGTTCCTAGTGTAACTAGTGCATCTTTCCATGATGTTTACGTGGGTGAAGTTAAACCTATCAAACAGCATCCATAGAGAGTGAGTCCAGTGAAAAGAGCACAACTGGATAAGGAAATTGATTATATGTGTGGTGCTCTGGCAAAATGAGCAGAAAGTCGCGATTTTCAAAATTGTATTTATGGCGTATTTTAATTCTCTAGAATCTCAGCTTTCGAATGATATATAATATGTCATACTTTCTTTCTACAATTTTCATTTAGAGATAGAAATACAAGGCAGTCCACTCGAAATCTGGCAGTAAAAAACTGTTGCAAATCGATTTTAAAGTTACTGTTTACTATGGTGTATAATAGCAAAACGCGATCAATTACCCGTGAATAATTACACTTCCCGGCTTAATTGACCTTCAAAACGCTAAATAAAGGTTAACACTAATGTATTTATTTGTTTTCTGTCAAAAAACGAAATTTGATCTTCTCATCATATTTTGACTTTAGTAGCCATTTATTCAAAATATTCAATCGCGACTTTCCGCTCATTATGCCAGAGCACCACACATATATACATGTATATATCATCGGTCGCATCACATACCGATCTATTTCAATATCGGTAAAAAGCACATCACATACCGATCTATATTACCATAACAGTTTTATTTAATCTCTGACAAATAATTCCTTTATTCGATTTTCCTGGATTTGGTATTATTATAAAAAAAAAACACTTTTAAATGTAAAATTTGCTCAAAAGATTTGATATATTGTTTTACCAACAATAATATATATAAATTTAAGTTATAGATCAGTATGTGAAAACATTATTTACGCAAATAGATGACTTTACAAATAGACCGGTATGTGATGAGGCCGACGATATGTATGTTACAAAATAACATCATTGAACCAAGTAATAGTGAATGGAGTTTCCCATTTTGGTTCCAAAACCCGATGGTTCCTATCGTTTCGTGACAGATTTTCGTAGAGTTAATTAATGTACCAAGACTGACTCTTATCCGATTCCTCGAATCGACGATTGTATTCATAAAATTGGCAATTCACAATTTGTTAGCAAATGTGATCTATTGAAAGGTTATTGGCAAGTCCCATGAACAGATCGTGCCAATTAAACTTGAATATCAACATTTTGCACCCCAGATGCACCTTTCTAGTATTGCGTAATGCCGTTTGAAGGACGCGCCAACTACATTTCAGCGAATGATCAATCACGTTGTAGCTGATAGCTGTTAGGCCTATGTTGATGATGTGATAGTGTATAGTCAATCTTGAGAACACCAAATTGGGCAGCTCTGTCACTTGGCAATCTGTCTAAAGCAACATTAACTAAAGCAAAATTACCTGTGAATTTGATTAAAAGTGAATTTTGTCATGCAAATGCTGTTAGGCCATGTTATTGGTCAAGGTCAGATGAAGCAATTGACCCTCGTCCACTTAATGTATTTTCTACTACGTCGTCACCTAAGAGGGGGGGGGGGGGGGGGGGGGACCCCCCCCCCCCCCACCGTGTGAAAGTGAAATAGACGCGCCAAAAGTGTGGTTGTTTTATACCATAGTATAGGCCCGAGTATAGGGCAGAGTCTCCTTTCTATAGACTTGATTCAAGTCCTTGTGGTGCTTTTGTCTGAGTTAGAAAGCCAATATAGTTCTATGTGAATTTCACTGCAAAATAAATAGTTAAAACAAAGAGGCCAAGAAGTTACAAAAGCAAGATATATAAGAAAGCTTCAACAATTTATAGCTACAAATCCTAAAATCATTAAAAGTACAATGTAGGTCTAACAATTTCACCCCCATAATACTACAAGATAATAGTAGGCCTAAATACCAGCTCCCATCAACAAGTAGCTACAAGCTGCCCCACCTCATCCAAAAGAAAAGTGATATAGAAAAGTTAAACCTATGATAGAAAACCATTATACCTGATACAGAATTGAATAATTTAACCATGGACACTTTACAAATAGTGTCTATGTTGTAACTAAACTCAAATGTTCACTTGAAGTGACCAATTAATTTTCTCCAAATAATAACATCCTAAATCCTACAAGTTTGCCCTGAATAAGGTCATATCTTGATATCATTAATGTTCTACCCTGGATTCTCATTTCTATAGACCAAACGACCAATGTATTATAGAAACCTTGTGAACAATTGGAACCAAATAGTGCCATGGTGATACTGGTAATACAGTACATAGACTTTAGCCCCTTCAAGCCTGATCCAGGCTACTCTTTCTATTGGTACCAAAATCATGAAAATCGGTAAAGACGTTTCGTAATTATGACTGTCATAAAGTACTTTTGGTCGAAACATTTCACTGAAAATTTGATTTTCGGCGAAAATTGAAAAATCAAAATCAAAACTTCGCTATAAAAGTTCTAAATATCGAATTGACATCGGGTTTTTGCTAATGAATCAAGGAAATGGTAGTTTTAACATGTTCTGTAAGTCTAAGCATGTTAGCATGCAGATATTTTTCAAAATGGAGACTTTTTATATATGGGTGGTGGTTCCCCTCCCCCCCCCCCCCCCCCCCTGTACCCAAGGACTTTGTCGGCTTACCGTACCCCATCTTAAAACAAACAAACAAACAAACTATGTATCTGTTTTAGAACAATCCCAAATTCCATTACTTTATTACGAATGTCAATGAGTACTGTGTCGAGTAGGAAGGTACACGGGATTTTTGGGTGTTTCTAGAATGATTTTTAATTACATTTTGAATTAAACTTTCTGAACAAATAAAGTGCTAAGGTGTTTGATTTTTTAGATTGTCATCATGATTTTATATCTTAGATGACTGATTACCTTTTTCGTGCAATTTTGACACGTTAGTGCGTTTTTGTCAATTATATAGGGAAATATGCCGTATGACTGTCCCTATACAGGGATCGATATATGCTCGCTCACTCTGTCGACTATGGTCGCGCGGATCATACTTTGTCCATTATTAGAGTATACGCCGGGACAGTTGTGACGTCATAATTTATGCACAATGGCTTACACGTGCGTTTTGAACCCAAACAAACGGTGAGGTCATTTTTGCCACACGTATAGTCTATGGAGAAAAAAGACCGACTCCGATTTTATACCATAATTTTCGTCTAAAACAAAAATAAGGGAAAACATGCCGCCCTATTATGCTGAAGGTTGTGATTACAAGCAAGGACGGGACCCCCGCCGTTATTATTGTCTTCCAACCGAGAAAAATCAGTCTGAATTGTATGTTTACATGTGCCTATTGTGTTAATATGTATGATTAGTGGACACGATCATTTGTTTGGGTCCAAAACGCACGTGTAAGCCATTGTGCATAAATTATGACGTCACAACTGTCCCGGCGTATAGAGGAAGTTTATATCTGAATGTAATCGCAAGTAGCATTAGAAATTCAAATACTTTATGTCTTTTAACAATTTTTTAAAAGAGGTTTAAAATTGTAAATTGGAAAAATGTTTTAGTAATGATTATTCAAAGTGACCGTGTAGTTGTAAATAACAATTACAACGCATGTTCTATGATGGTTTTTATATAACTATTTAAATATTTACTTTTGAATATTATTTAATGTTCTACATTCTTATGTATTGTACATGTTACAACTCGCCTTCATCTTATGCATGGTATAATAAATGTAATTACCTTAAAATATTTCTTCAACAAAATTTTATTTTATTGTTATGTGTTTTAATTTCCTCGTTGTTATCTTGTTCCAACATATCTTCAATTCAAATCTGTATCTTTGTTTTTTAATAATAAATAAATAATAAATAGATAAATGAATATGACATATTTGATGAGTATAGCCTCATCAGAGTTTAGCGCTGCTTTCCATGCAGGAGATGCAGGAGAAAAACTGAAGCTCCCGGAGCATAAAACCTATATGTATTTGGATTTCCACTTGATTCTATTTTGAAAATAATAAACTACTTATAAGGCAACTGGGTCAAGAATTCGAATAAGCAAATGAGAGTATGCTGCTCAATCTGATCAATTTTGTAACCACTTGCCCTGACTAGAAAATCTTGCATTTGACAAGTTCTGGTTTGAATAGTTTACTTTTATGTTTTTGAAGTGGAATATAGAATAACATACAAATGACAACATGATATAGGCCTAAACCTAATAAGTTTATTGTAACGAAAGACAAATTAAATATAAAAGTAAGTACCCAGTATAAATGTTGAGATGGCTCAAAATATGACAACATTGTAAACATGCACTGTTATACTGTTGGGCAATTATTTAGCGTTGGTTAAACTATGAACAACCCAATTGTTGGGTAAATAATATTAACCAACTGTTGGTGAAATTTTACCCAATATTTGGGTAATTAGCAACAACTTTTACCCAACAGTTAGGTAATTAGCCAACATTTTACGCAACGTTGGTAATTATTTACCCAGAAGTAGGGTTGTTCATAGTTGAACCAACGTTGGGTAAATTATTTGCCCAACGTTCTAACAGTGTGATAACCTTATACACTAAATATAAAGCATGTATATAGCTCGATGCACACTTGATACATTTGTATGACGATGATAAATTTGTCAACATGATAAGCCAATAAAGCGACATTTAAAACGTCAACATGATAAGCCAATAAAGCGATATTTAAAACGTGGGCATATGTGAAGATATACCGAGATTTATAATATGACAACATAAAAATAAGACAACATTATATACATGTTAAACTTTAAAACTAAACATGAAAAATAGGGCAGCATTGTGCAAGCTTTATGATGATTGTCAATATGATAAGCTAATAAAGCCAAGTGGGCTTATGTGAAGATAGCCGAGATTAGAATCATGTAAAATCATGTCAAATTCAAACAAGAAATTCATAAGACTATTATAATATAGTGTTTATAATAGTGAAGAAATATGCTGACAGAGCAATTAGCATTACTACACCCATCCTATGAAATTCGTGAAATGTGAAATTGAAAGATGCAAAACCATACAACAAACAATTTAGATCGACTATGAAAACTTCATTAATTTTGTTTTGATCCTGTAATTTAAAGATGATATTGCGTAGGGCTTAATGAGCATTTCTTGGGAATAACCCTTTCAGGACTCAACTGGACGTTCATAATCGCCTAGTTTAAGTTTACATTTGTTTATGTTACATTTTATCCTGATATAATATCTGTAATTTAAAAATACCGATATAAATTTAATTTGATTTGATTTGTTTGCCACGTCATATGTTCAAGTTATAGACAGACCCTGTCGGTCGACATTTGTAAGGTTCCGCTAGGGTCCAATACAAAATCTACAGTAAGCAAAACCCCACATTAAGGAGTAAAAGGTCCAGAAGGTTCCGTTACATTGGGCTATTCCAGATAATTTGTGCCCACTCCCCATAGAAGATGTTGGAATTCCAGATTTTTTTGACAACAGCGGGCCTTGGAATTCCGGAGTTTTTCAAACAAAATTCCCTGTTTTCCAGAAAATTATCTGCAGAGTCACCAAAAATCCAACATTTTTCAAAGAAACTGGCTCATTTGCTCTGGAACTCCATGGAAAATTAATAAAATTCTTGATTGAATTCCAGACTTTTTGAATGCGGACAGTTTACTTCCTCAATGGGGGTAGGGCAATTTTTTTCTAGAATGGCCCATTTGATCCAACCTACATATTCCCCTATAACATCCTATATATCTGCTGAATAAGCAATCTAGGGACCTATCTAGTTTGTTTTGTTGTTGAATGTTTGGATTATATGTTGATAACATTACACAAGTTTGAGTAGTTGGCTAGCGTAAGCTAGGGTTAGGTTTAAGCTTAGTGATATGATTATGGTTAATTTCATCATTTGTATGCATGTATTAATGTTATTTCCTTTGGATTTGAATTATTTAATCTTGAAAGATGTTGATAGATTTTAATTTTATATTTTTATGGTCTGATATAACCTATCCATTGCTAAAATTTGAAGGCAGAAAATAACAAACTGTTGCCAAAAAGTAAAGACAATACTATGGTTATAGCAAAGTGATAAGAATATAGGTATTATACACTGCAGGATATCATAATGGTGGAAAGGAACCATCTATCAATATGATCAACACGACATATAAACATCAACTTGTTTTGACTAATTCGCTGTTTCATAAAATTCTAAACAAAACTGTTCTGCAGTTGGCGTATTTTATGACAAAAATTGTTCAATGTAGTCACCATGATAAAATAATTGTCGATCTTAAACATTAGTGTCTTTACACTCCTTCTGTGAATAGGAACTGCATATCTATTATACGTCACAAACTGTGTGCGGGTGTAAACGGTCCCGTTGTTCTAAATACATATGTGTACTGCCGCGGCAAAAGGATCCAGTTGTCGACTCCTACATGTTGCTCATTGTAGCATATCTGACGTATACAAATACCATACATTAGATATGCTACAAGGAGCAAATGTACGAGCCGACAACTGGATCCTTTTGCCGCGGCGGTACACATATGCATACAAACTCCTAATATTATTAGTTAAAATTTTAACACTTCCATCCATTTACAATACCAATTTTGCATACATCATAGTAATACCAATTAGTGATCAAGGTCTGCCGTAAGTGTGCGGGTGGGGGTCCATATGGACCCAACACAGAAAAAGCGCTTTCGCGAAACAAATGTACGTTGAAACTCTTGTAACAGATAAAGTACTTCAAATGAACTAAAACAAAGAAATCGAAAAATCGGACAAGCCAATGAAAAATGGCATTAAAAAATTGTGTCGCATCAAAATTGTTTCGCCAACAATTTGAAATTCACTTCCCAATTGAATTTTCAATAAAATTTGCACGTAAGTACAAATACATTCTTGGAATAAATTTTTTAAAACAAATTTGAAGAGCGCCCTCGAAAATACTTATTTATGCTTACTATTATAGGAAGGAGTGGGTCGATTTGATTTTTTTTCACCAAGTGAAGCGTATGATTAACCATTGTCCACCTAAGCTATTTTTTACTATACGTTGTCACCTAAGGTGTGGTGATTACCACACCACCAGCGGCGTAGCTAGGGTGTCTGGCGCCCGGGGCAAG
>JXSR01S019787.1:18515-34650 GCA_000969725.1 Ophiothrix spiculata | reverse complement strand
TAGCTACGCCACTGCACACCACACCCGTTACCATCCACCCCATGTAAAAATGAAATTGATGTCCAAAAAGTGTGGTTGTTTAGGGTTTTCTCTTCCCATTGATACCAAAATCATGAAAATCGGTCCAGGTGTTACATAATTATGACGTCATCAAGTACTTTAGGTCGAAAAATTTCGCCGAAATCTGATTTTCGGTGAAAATTGAAAAAAATCAAAAAATCGCCATTCAAGTTCTAAATATCGGATTTTCATCGTTTTTTGCTAATGAATAAAGGAAATGGTAGTTCTAATACGTTCGGTAAGTTTAAGCTTGTTTGCATGCAGATAATTTTTCAAAATAGCGACTTTTATATGAGAATCCTCACTAGATCGAAGGACTAAAATAAGATTCTTCAAAGCCTGTGTGGAAAGCATTCTGTTGGTTGGCTCAGAAACTTGGACAATCAGCAAGACAATGGAAGATCGTATATACGGGTGCTACACTCAACTTTTACGAAGAGTGCTCAATATCAGTTGGACGGATCATATTCCAAACATCACAGTATATGGTGATATCCCTCCAATATCTTCAACAATCAGGCAATGCCGTTTATGTTTTGCTGGACACTGCATCCGCACCACCGACCAACCCATCTCCCATTTGATTTTCTGGACTCCTCCGGGTGTGAAATCAAGCAGAGGCAGAAGTCCCCTTCAGTACACCGACACCATCAAGAGCGATCTCAATCCAGGGAAATCTGGTTCGAACATGTAGCAAGTGATTTTTCCATTCCGTCCACGGACGACCGATGATGATGATGATGATGATATGAGAGGTAGCTACCATTCCCCCCTACTTGGACGGCTTACCCTATAACCCACTTAGTTTTCCGTTTTGGGACAATCGGCGACGGTCCGTTAGGCCCCCCTCCTTAGGTGGAAGAGGGTTAAGTTAGACAAATACATAGAAGGGCGGTGAAAAATTACTGACGTGCAAATAATGTTGGGTCCATATGGACCTACTCTACCCCCTTGACCACCTAGTATTAACAGACATAGACTTTAGTTTACAAAATGTTTGAAAATTGTTATAATATTGAAAAAAAATTATCGAATTAATCTTACCGCAACAAACTCAGCCTGTCAATCAGAGTATGGGATAGGCTATTTTCTTCAGCAAAAAAAAATTGTATTTACAAGTCTAGCGATTTTGCTTATGTTTCTGCTCACGTAAGCACAAAAATATTGTAACGGATTGCAGTTTTTTCAAGTAGAGATTATCTATATGTATTGGCTCCATTGAATACAATTGTTGGTTCAAAAAAATGACAAAATATTTTAAAATGCACAGCTGTTTATTTATTCACAACACATTTGAAATAGCCTAATGAATAATGGTATTTGTTTAGAATTTCAGTTTTCTTTATTTATCAGAATGACACTTACTGTTTCATTTACAACACTACATGTTCCTATGTAAATGATGTACTTCTTATCGTTCTCTAAAGGTGGATTTGAGCTGCCCTCTGATCCAGCACCAACAGTAAATTCTACAGATTTGGATTCAAGGTCTTTTACATCTATCATGCCAGCAACGTATGTGTAATGCTCAAATTTATAGTTATTTGTTGACGAAGGCGTATGTCGGTCTTCGACAAGAATCTGGTAATTTCTGAAAACAATATTTCAAAAACTTCCTAAATAAGTTTTGTTAATTTCGTTTACATTATTTATAAAGCACCATCAAGAATACAATTCACCAACTGATTAAAATGTAAACCAAGAAAGTAATACGGTTATATATCCTCGAATCACTCATGTTTGAGTATTTAAAAGTGATTGGTTAAGGGAGTGCTTCAAGTCTTTAACGCATATCTTCACTAGCATTTTTATACATTTGCCAGAACTCGGTTATAACAGTTATAGAACATTAAACTGTATACAGAAAACCATGTAAACTCAATGACTCAATCATGGAAGATGGCAACTCCTTCGAGAGAGTAGACTGCTAAGCCTCCCCAGTTTTGACTTTGGTCTTTTGCTAGATTTATGCCGTCGGCAACTGAGAGAGTTGCCAGGGATATTGATTCAGTCAGCAAATAGTTTTACAATGACAACTACGGATGGTTGAAACTCGTTGCATAATTTGGAAAGCTCTCCTATGTTGGATCGTTAACCTCTTATGCTCATTTCAAGTATGGTCAATTCCGATTCCTTTAGTCGCTGGGCATGCATACGTCGTTTCCGTGTTGATTTGTCCTTTCGAGGCTTATTTGATCTATTCGTTTGTGAAAGGATGGAACGGTTGCTGGCCCCTACACCACAGAAACAAACCTTTCCTTTCATCCTGGAACTCGTAACAGTTTGGGCATCAAGATGGTAATGATAGCCGCGCCCTTGGTCAAGGATTGGGTGATCAGTGTTATGATTGTATACCCACTACTTTAATAGCAGAGGTCAATAATGTATATTAAAGTAAAGTTATAGGTTACACACAACTAAATAGCTACTGAGAAGCGAGCCGTGTCAATTAGGCGGACTATTTACTCTAAAAATGTTGAAATTGGGCTAAGAAGTGTAATAAAATATGAAGATTTCATATTGCATTGTTAAATTGAAGTATCTTGTTTCATTTTTTGACATTTTAATTGAGAAGCAGTCAAATATTACTCCGCGACAGTGATTCGCCATAAAACGAACCCAAAACAGAATTTTCGGATTGATACGGGGGAAAATGAGGGCAGTATGGTATCTTTACCTTCCTAGCAGATTGTCGATATAATTTTCCAGGTAACATGATGATGAACATCACACTAATTGAACACTTTAACCCTACAATGCCCGTTTGTTTATCTAAGATTTCTAATTTCCAATTTAATTGCTTGCATTTCGGAAATTAATACCTGGATGACTCAAAATATATTGCAATTAAATTAGGACAAAACTGAGTTTTGCGTCATGGTAAGTCATAGAGCTATAAAGACTCTGGGGGAAATACATCTGAACCTCGGAGAAGCTACCATTTCACCTTCTTTGAATGTCAAACATCTTGGTGTCACCTTAGATTCGTCTCTAACCATGTCCACACACATTGGCAATGTTTGCAAAACTGTCAATTTTCATATCAGAAATTTATGGCGCATCCGACGGTTCATATCACAGGAGGCCTGTCACAGTGCTGTCCGAGCGCTTGTCCTGTCCCGCATTGACTATGCCTATTCGCTCTTGTACAATGCGTGCTCTAAAGATCATATGCGATTGCAGCGTCTTCAAAATAAAGCTGCTCGGCTTGTCTTTGCTTGTGGACGGGACAGTCGCTCGGCAGACCTGCTTTCATCCCTCCACTGGCTCTCATATAAGGGCCCAGTTAAAGATAGGATTTATTTCAAAATTGCTTTTTATGTGTATAACTGTATTAATAGCATTGCACCATCGTATTTATCTGAATTGGTTTCATTACAGAGTGTTAGGAATACGTCTGAATGCAGGCGACGACTCAGATCTTTCTCTGATTCCACACAGCTGTTCGTTCCACGGTCTCATAAACGTGCTGGGGATTCTTCGTTTCATTTTGCGGCTGCTAAATTGTGGAATAAGCTTCCTGCTAACATGGTTAATCTGAGAGAGTCTGTGTCGTTGCCAGCTTTCAGATGTGCACTTAAAACTCACCTCTTTCTGCATAATTTGTTGGTATTTTTTTGTTGTATGTATATGTTTTAGCGCTGTGTTCTTTGTAGAGCGCTTTATAAATGCTTGGTAATAATAATAATAATAATAATATTGATTTCAGGTGCAAACAATATTCCAAAAATGATGGATTGACACCAACCCTTCATGAACGTTCGGTCTGTACCTTGTGTACTTAAAATCTAACTGCCCCATATACATTATAATATACATTTAAATACTTGCGTTACATATTGCTTCGGATCTATAACTTGACTTATCCTTACTGTTACCGTTGTTTCGGTTGACATTGAGATTTTAGGTTTTGGCAAAGGATCACCAAGAACTGAAAAGAAATATTGAAATTGTATTCAATATTAGTATACCGATAGTGCCACAACAACTCGCATAGTTTGAAATATTAACAATAGACATGTTTGCCCATTATATTGTTTTTGGAATACATATCAGATGCCAATGTGTCTAGCTTAAACTGTCAGAAATTATTAGGATATTCACTGATATTCACTGATATTAACTAAAGGCCATGTCAACCATTCATTTTCAAAAAAAAATATTTGCTCTGTAACTCAGCAACGAATTACTTAAAACCAAACAAAAGTAGATTCTTGAATCGGATTTACATACTGAACATAATGGTGAGGTCATTTCTGGACCTAAATGTGTTTGGCCCCAGGGACTAAAATCATGTTTTTTTGCCCAAAGATTTTCGTGAAAACTTAATTTTGCTTTGTTTAAAAAAAATCCATTTAATTTTGGTCAAATTTGAACTAGAAAGCAAAATCTAAGAACGCATTTCTCATTTTTTTTATTTTTATTCTTAGTTTTTGAGATATTGTCAAAATTGGTCCACAAATTTTACCAAAGCAAACTTTAGTTAGCTTTCCCGTAAAATCGTGGGACCAAAAAATTTCTTTTTTGACCTTAGGACCAAAATCACCCATTCTTGTCCAAAAATGACATCACTGTCATGTTCAGTATGTAAATACGCTCCTAGAAATAGCTGCCTTTATTTGGATTTAAGTATTCGTTGCTCAGTTACAGAGCAAAAACCATTTCTGAAAACGAAGGGTTGACACAGCCCTTAAAATGCTAACACCTAGGAAGACGAGGATTTAGATATGCGTTCCGAGATATTGTTTTCTAGATTCTAAAAAGTAAAATAGTTCGACATTTCACTAAAGCTAAATTAAGTTAGCTTTCCCGTAAAATGTTGGGCCGTAAAACACGATATTTGATCATTTTGGTTTTAAAATGACCTCACCATCATTTTCAGTTTGCAAACCCACTTTTAGAAAATATATGTTTTCATTTGAATTTAAACATCCGTCGCTGAGTTTTCGATTTCTGAAAACGAAGGGTTGACAAGGCCCTTAAGATGACCTTAACTTTCATAAATTAGGGTCCAAATATGTTAGGATGTTAGAAGTAATGAAGAGGCTGAAAAAAATTACTTAAGCTTAACGGCGCACACATTTTGAAATTGAAATATTGAAGCATTCAATCCGGACATGCACATTTTGAAAATAATTGGATTTACACCCTCAGTGCTCAAATATTTGTAAATAATTGCTTAAATCGGGCCTACCGGAGCTCGTTTTTAGCCAGCAAACTCGATGGAAGGTTTCCGAGAAAAACTGTGCGGCGTCCTGAAAATGCGAGTAAATTGTTCAAAATATTGTTTTTTTCTAATTCACTTCATTATAAGTTTTCTGGAAACTAACAAAATGGAAACGTTATACCAAAAAGAAGTAAAATTTGATAGTTTCTGTCATTTTATGCTAATTTTCTTTACATAACACTCCTTGAAAACAATAGAATACAAAAAGAATGTAATACACACATTTTTATAGGAGGAACGCTATAATCTTGATTTTACATGAATTTTGCGAGACTTTCTTCAATTGATATTGCCATAACATTTGAACGTAAGGTCCGATTAAAGTCAACAAAAAGCAAATTAAAGCTGATATTATGTGTAATTTAAAATTGTAAAAATCAAAGATGGTAAAATAGCAAATTTTCCCATGTTTGTGTCTACTGCCTTCCTTTAAATCTATTGCAATTCATTAAACTAGTAAAACATTGGTTGATTCAGACAAATGACAATTACCCCACTTATGGTATCCGATTTCAATGAATTAAAGTGCAACATAGGAATTCAGGCTATCAACATCTTAAGCAGTACAAGTATAGTTTTATTTTTTTAACCAAATCGTGCTACAACCAATATAAATATTTTATATACACTTTTTTTACTTACACTCAATGGTATTCGCTGCTGTTGTATAGAACGCTCTTTTGGTTGCATCTCCCGGACCTGCTTCTGTGAATGCCCACACCCGAATTTCGTATTCGGTCGAAGGTTGTAAATTAAGGAACGTGTGTTGAGTAACAATCACCTCTACTTCATCCTCAGGATCAGGCGCAGGAACAAAGTTGTCCTCGTAAGGTTTAGTTATCGCACGAATAGTCACCTTTTTTTAAACAACATGAAAAATTTCCTGAACTAATATCATTTTTGCATCCTTAACTTACGATTTTTTGTTAAAATATGTGACCCTTTTGACTCTCAATCTCACTCTGAAAATTTAAAAATAACTGCAAAGAAACGACCCAATTGAAATGTATAGGGCAGGTAAAGGTTGTTCAATGATTGAACCATTTGATATAATATTTGAAACATTTCATAACATATATTACAGTTTTAATTTAATAGATGTGGTAGATCTTTGTGCTTGAAATTGAATCGTTAATTAATAACGACGTTTTCTCTATGTATTACTGTTTTCTAACAACTGGCAATCTTTCAACGAGCAAGCTTCCGCTTGACACGCAAGAGAATTAGTAATGAATCCAAATATGATGTTATAATACGAAATTATGAACACTTTCTAAATGTACCTACCATATACTTCGAAATTTCACAGTACTGTGGGGAAGGTGGCTTCCATGAGACTGACATTTGTTCTAAGAACCTCTCATGCTGTGTAAGTGCAGTTGGTGAGTAGGGTGCTAGGGAAAAAATGAATGTGTCTTTCATAGCGTTAAATATATTAATATTTACATTTTTGTAAATTTTAGCATCCTTTTTGATGGTAAGTGTGTTTATAGGCAGAATGCAATTAACACTTTAATATGTTGTAAAACTCGAATAAATCTCACCGCTAGTTGTGATGGTGTGTATAATGGTTAGCACGCCCGGCAAGTAAACAGTGCGTTTTGGGTTCGAGTTCCATTCACAGCAAGTTATTTTTGGAATTAGTCCTGCTACGTTTGCACTGTTACCGATTTCTTGCATATGTATTTATTTATTGCGTATTTAATAGTAACAGTAATCCACAAAAAGTCCGATTATGACAAAATATGTGCATATTTCTATTACAGTTTTTTCAGAATTCGGTCTAGCGAGCTGTTTTCAAAATTCGGACTAGCGAGCCTATTTTGAAATTCGGACTAGCGAGCCTATTTTGAAATTCGGACTAGAGAGCTGTTATTTAAATTCGGACTGGCGAGCCGCTTTAACATTCGGACTAGCTAGTTGCTTTTAAAATTCGCACTGACGAGTCTATTTTAATATTCGGACTAGCGAACCTTCGGACTAGTGAGCTGTTTTCTTCGGACTAGCAAGCCTTTTTCAAGATTATGTTTCCCAATTGAATAACGTTTCGGACTAGCGAGCCTTCGGACTAGCGAGCTTTCGGACTAGTGAGTCTGGCGAGCGGACCCCGATCTTCACTGACATAACGCCATTTAGGGGTGCAATTTGCTATCAACAATTACGCCATTTAGGGTCGAATTTTGAGGTAATCTGATGAGCATGTGTAACTCTTTATGTTTGAAGTTACCCCCCGGGGGGAGGGGGGCTTAGGGGTTCATAAATATGTAAGGCTGGAGAGAGCAACATGAACAGAGTAATGGTTGGGCCCCGGTTAATGGTGTGAAGCCCTACGGTTTTCCTTTCCCAAACATTTTAAGGGGCGGTTTCAAAACTAAACCGGCGGTTGCCTGCCGGTTCTGGGCGGTTCAACCGGAATCAACAATAGCCAACCGTCAAAAACCGTCAAGAACCGGTCAGAACCGGCAGGCAACCGTCGGTTGTGTTTTGAAGCCGCCTCTAATGCTTTTTGAGGGGTTAAATGTGTGTATGTTTTGTTTTGATATTAACATAGGGTTGTCTTTTTATAGCACTGTCAATTTTATCATGATTTTTCATTTTTTTTTTACCAAAATAACGATTAAAATAACAACCAAAAATCCCACAAAGTTAAAACAAACAAAGAGCCAAGCAATGTTTATTTCCTTTTTATGTTTATTACTTGTCATTTTTAGATTAGTTTCATTCATATTTGTACATACCATCAGCTTCAGTACTTTCGGATACTGTGCCAGCTGGTCCTGTTCCAATGCTAGTAACGGCGAAAACACTAAATGAATACACAGTACACGGTGTCAGATCATTTACAATAAGAGACATGTCACTGGTAGCACCCTCCTGTCCAGATGAGGTTGAATACACATATTGTTGTATAATTCCATTTCGTTGACCGCACTGTGGTTTTTCCCACGCGTAAGTAAAATAACTTATGCCAACATCTGTGACCCGCAGATTTGCTGGAGGTCCTGTTGGCTCTGTGTGAAAATGTGTGAAAGGCAATATAGGGTTTTTATAATACATACTAATAAATTAACACTTAAGTGGTCATGGAGGGTCCATATGGACCCAAAATTTGTTTTTGTTGCGCGTCAGCGCCAAAAAAAACCAAAACCCGAGTAATTTTCTACATTTTGTCTGATATACGCATTGCAATATTTATATAAACAAAAGAAAACTACGGCATTCTAATGTTTATGTTTTAGATTTTAGTTCATAATCTTAATGCTGCCTGAATAGCTCAGCGGTAGATCCTTCGCTTCGTAAAAAATGCATGACTAACTTCTGCCATAATCCACGGTTCAAGTCCCTGCAAATGCAGTGGAAACTATTTACCTCTTCATGATTGAAAAAAAGTTAGGAATTCATATTTTCCTGAGCAGATGGAGGTCGTCTACCCTTAATGTGGATTTCATTGTGTCTGTCTAATGTAACATTTACCTGTTTCTAATGTAGTGGTAGTTTCAATGGACTCCACACCACCGCCATATCCATTTAAGGGAGTTACGTACACACCAAAGTCAGAATTTGGAATTAAACCAGATATTTGTATCATTGGATCGATAACAATACCATATACTACACGATCTGGTTCAATGATCTCTTCACATTGGTCTAGGTGGGTCAAGGCGTATTCTACCAGATATTCTTTTGTTATACATGAACTGCTATTTTGAGGATTCCAAGAGAGACTCCATTCATCTGAAGTAATGTTTACCGTAGCTAGATTTTGAACTGGTCCTGGAACTATACGAAATGTAAAAAATGTTTAGAAAATAACGTGAATCACAGAGAAAAATTAAAATCCAGAAGTGACGTTTCTGGTAGTGTTAAATTTGCAGTATATGCAGCTGTAAGATCAATATAGATGTATGTAATTACTCGTTAAAGGCATAAATTTTTTTAAGGAAAGGCGTTTTTCCTCCCAATTATATACTTGCTTAAATGATTTTTTTACCATCAAATCAGTTTTTAAACTAAAACAATTAAATTTTGTAACAAAATCGTCTTATATACTAAAATTACTAATCTGTGAAGTTTGCTTGTTTGTTACATACAACCAATACGATCACGGCAAAAAAGTTCATTATATTCATGAAAAAAAATTATATGGTTTCGTTTGGCAACAAGGGAAGGAAAAACGAAAAAGATAAATAATAAAGAGCTCTTGAAGGTTTAGTATTACTATCTTAATAACAATTTCACTACTTACATACCTCCTTCATTTGTTTCGGCGAACACAGGACTAGACGGATTGCCCGCACCTCTGTCATTAATCGCTTTCACAACCATACTGTAGTTAGTACAAGAATCTAAACTGGAAACAGTCACGGACAAATTGTCCACTGTACCACTATCAATGAGAACACCATTCAAGTCAAATAATGTATATACAAAATCATTTGGCCCTCCTCGTTGTCCACAGGCTACTCTTGACCATTCAAAACTTAAGGATATATTTGTTTGTGATGTCAGCTTAACGTCTTCCGGTGTGCCTGAAGGTGCTTCATAGGATAAAAATGAAACATTTGATTAGAAAGGTTGAAATGATTGAGGGTAAATGGCAATAACTGTTCAGGAAATGCAAATCAGAATAAATACTATTTTAATAAATTAGATGAGAAATAGCTTCAACTATGTTTGTTAAAACACAGACCATAACTCCTGACACGAATTGGTCAGGTATTACGAAGCACATGAACTGTTTACTGTGGTAATATTCTGTAAAATGTTTATCGGTACTCTTTACACTTTATCGTCCATTATTTATTTTTTCACGGTTCGAAACTAAGTTGCAGGTATAAAATATTAAAGGAGCCTGGTCCGATTGCTTCAAATTGTTCTCAAACTTTTTGAGATTTGGTATCAAAATGTTGTTCCTATTTCGTCATAACCCATGTGAAATTTCACGGCTGAGTTATGTGTTATTTATATATAAAGTATTCCGAAAAAGAAACTGATACACTTTGGTTTGGTTCTATTTTACTCAAATTATATAGTTACAAGCCCAAAATAATTGAACATAATGTAAATTGATATGATTCCTGTTTAATCGGTGCAAAAAGTCTTTCAAAATCTGAAAATATCCCGCTTATCGAGCGTAGTAGTAAAGAATTTTGGTATGGCAACTAAAATTACCAATTTTGAACACAACGCGATCCAAGTTTAACAGACAATAATAATTTTATCAATTAAATTGACTGAGATAAGATTATTCAGATAAAACTCGGATAAAACTCTTTAATGATTAAACTTTATCAACTCAAGATGACTAAACATGTAAACGTCAAAATCAATTGCACTGGATAAACATTAAAAATAACCATGTTGTTGCTTCACATAATTTCAAATGAAAATATTGCACTGGTGCTTAATTTTTTGTGTGTGTTCATATAACTCTTTTTAAAAATTGTTCTCTTTTAACCACATTCTTCAAACGGTACAATATTAAAACATCTTTTAACACATTTCAACACTTTTCTTGAACATCTGAATTAGGCTCTCATCCATTCATATTCTTCTTCCATGCGTATACTTTTGAGTTTGAAAAGCCCGCTCGTCCATGACTAAGAGGGAGTAAAGCAGTAATTGGTACGGGCTAGCTTGGGGTATTATGTGCTACGTTTTCCGCTGGGGATGTTTCACCGTAGCCTTCAAAAATGCTAACTTTAGATCCTTACCAAAAATCTTTACTTCGCCCGATCAGAGGGATATTTTCGGATTTTGAACGACTTTTTGTACCGATTAAAGAGGAAACATATCATTTTACATTATTTGCAATTATTTTGTGCTTGTAACTATATAATTTGAGTAGTATAGAAGCAAACCAAAGTGTAGCAGTTTCTTTTTCGGAATACTTTATATATATAACAATGTGTCTAATTATGGTAACCGTAATTAATTTACACACTAGCGAAAAGGCAGCTCTGAAATACAAAATTGCCCATACATACATACATTAGGCTTATTTAACGTGCCATTTCATCTAGATCACAGCACGGCTGTCTATACAGATATCACAATCTGATCACATCCTCCACAATGGCTGCTCAAAGGCGCACTTTATGTCCGTAGTTAGATTGTGAGTAAAACGGGTCAATCAATAATGCTGAAATTTGAAACTTAAATCTCTTGAGTGGTCATCTTTCATATGACATTGGAAATTCAATTTTGACAAATATGACGATGTTCCTTTAAAATATTAAGCTTTAATAGGTTATACAATAATTTATGTCGTTTCCTATTACACCAGTGTCGCTTCGAAACGTTATTTAGGAGACAAAAGCTGAAAACATAAAGACACTAGTTCTCCAAATCTAAGGTAACGGACAGAAGGGCCTCCAGGTTGTAGGTACCCTCTAGACACGCAATACATTTGAGATATACACTCATATGCAAATTTCGGGAAACTTTAACTCAATGTGTCCTGTAAGTTAGAGCCTTATAGTATCATATATATTGTATTTCGAAAATGGCAACTTATCATATTTCAGGGCTTTACCAATCCCCACTACAGAAAAATAATAATAAGAAGAAGAAGTAGAAGAAGAAGAAGATGAAGAAGAAGAAGGAGGAGAAGAAGAAGAAATAGAAGAAGAAAAAGAAAAAGAAGAACAAGATGAAGAAGAAGAAAAAGAAGAAGAAGAAGAAGAGGAAAAAGAATATGATAAAGAAAAAGATGATGAAGAAAAAGAAGGAAAAGGAGAAGAAAAGAAAAAGACGAAAAAGAAGAAGAAAAGACGACGAGGAAGAAAATGAGAAAGATGAGGAAGAAGATGAAGGAAGAAGAAAGAAGAAGAAGAAGAAGAAGAAGAACATGACGATGACGATGAAGATGATGATGAAGATGCAGATGAAGATGAAATGCAGATAAAGATGAAAATGAAGATGAAGATAAAGACCTAAAATTTGATATTCAATTCACACAACCATGACCATGAAAAACGCAACATAACCCAATAAAGTTGTAATTACTACCTGCAATGTCGGTTATTCCAATTCCATTACTTTCACCATAACCAAGTGAATTATTAGACTGCACAAATACTTGATATGTCGAGTATGCGTCCAATCCCGTAATGGTTACAAACGTATCAACTCCATCCCAAAACCACTGAAGCGGTTCAATCGTATCCAAACACTGATCAATCCTTGTTTTTTGATAATACAAAGTGTAAGTATCCGTACATCGGGCAGGATTCCATTCCACATTAAGTTGGTCTGATAGATCTCTGACTTTTGTTATTGTGAGACCTTCGACACCGTCTGGAACTGTAATTTAATTTGAAATGGTTATTAGCAAATAAACACAAAACAACAAAAAATCGAGCCACCTTATTGACGCTGACTTTGATGGTATCTTGTTTATGAAAACGCCCGAAACAAGAGAAACACAACAAATCGAACGGTCACATATTACGGCTCTGTCACACATCACGAAACGTACGAATAACGAACTACTAACGTACACTTGTTTGGTCATTGAAATACATGTAATCGATTACCAAACCAGTGTACGTTAATAGTACGTTATAGTACGGTATTTGAAATACAGCGCGTCCTAGCTACTACTCACTTGTGTAGACTCATCTTGTACATGTACGATCAATAAATCATTGATTGCGGCTTATTCCGCGTAGTTTAATTAGACCCGGACTCCTGGGACCGATTTCACTAATAATTAGCGATGGTCACTAACACCTGTTTTGATCGCTAACTCCAAATATGATCGCTAAATAGCGGTTGTTAGCGATCGTTTTTGGAGTTTAGCGATCAAAACGGCGTTAGCAACCATCGCTCAATGTTAGTGAAATCGGCCCCTGGTTATCGGATACACTCAGTCTCATTACACCGGCATGCTTTTTTGAAATTATTAAAATATAACTGCCAATGGAACGTACATAGGCTGTTGTAACTCAAATAAATTTGAAAATCATTAATTCTTAAACACTACGCTATTGTCGTGTAAAGGCTCTGTCACACCTCACCGTAGAGAGCCTGAACGAAGAAAAGAGATCAACGTCAGTCCATGAACCTCTGCGCCCGATTGGCAAACCCATTTTGCTCTATTTTTTTCTTCAAATTCTTCCTAAATAGCCCATATGTTTTGTAAAATAATATCATTTACCTATATAAATAACAGTAATTAACAGAATTTCACCAACTTGTATTTCTAATTCCTGATAACTGTGTACTATTTCGTCTTGCGCAATACAGATTTGTTAAATTATTTAGATTCACCACATGTGTATCAGCTAGTCACATGGCTTAGTGGAAGAATTCTCGCTTCCCAATCAAGAATCTCAGGTTCGATTTCCGCTTACTTGCTAAAATTCTCCTTTTTTTCATTTTTTTTAAAACTAAAATAAGACATTGAGCTACTTATGCTAATTTATGGTGTACGATAAAATGGCGAATAATAGGTATATTCGGATGATCCTTGTGTGTTTATTAGGAGTACACCAGTGGCGAGGCTAAATAAGCGCCCGTCGGTAAAAAGCGACCGTTCGTCGGTTAAAAAAGCGCCCGTCGGTAAAATTGAGCGATACCGCATTAACAATCCATCGGTCCAAGCGGCCGTAGGCCGCCTGCAAATGTCGGTTTCTGCAAAAAATTACCTCATATAGATGATTTTCACAGCATTCTGGCACCTTTATAACTACATTAATCCAAAAATGTTCCAATTAGCCTTCCTGTAGTGTGTCAAATAGCTAAAAACCCGGAACTTCCTGGGCCTTCGCCCCCTGGCCCCCACCAGGGGCCCTAAGGCGGATCCCTGGACCCCAACCGTTATTCGCTCCGCTCTCTTCGTTCGCTCCGCTCACATGGTCAATCCAATCCTGTCGGTTTGTCTTAATATCCCCCCCCCACCACACACTTTCGAAAACCTGGCTACGCCACTGGAGAAAACTTAGGAAAAAGTGATAAAATAATGTTATGAACATTCATCTCCTTATGGGTATGTGTCAAAAACCTTAAGTGTACTCCGATTATAACCTCAGTGAGCTTCCGAAGTTGGTAAATTGTGACAAAAAATGTATTTCAATGAAACAAATTAGCGATATTTGAGATTCTGTATAAGTGATTTGAAATCGCGAAAAGGCTAATGGGCCGACGTTGATCATTTCTCTTGCCTGAACGTGTGCCAAATGGATCAACACCGTATAACGAATTGAACGTAAACATATGTCTTGGGCTCTGCCACACATGACCAAAAGTACAAATACCGCACGAGTAACGTAAACTAATTTAGTAATGGATACATATATTTCAATAACCGAAACGGTTTAAAGTTATTCGTACGTTTTGGGTTTATACGGTGATGCGTGACGGAGCCTTAAGGGACAAACCATATGGATAACGCATTGAACGTACTTTTAACGAACACATGACGAACAACACTGTACATTGTATAAATCAAAACAATAGTGGGATTGAATTAGCTGTTGCTCTTAGCTGCACAGCGATATTTGCCTATTGACGATGTACAAAAATACTCTTCTGCTTACTGGAGCAAACAGCAATCAACACCAACGGTCTAACTCATGAGCTCACCCCGAATAGATTTGCTTGTCTAACCTTGGTTTGTTGCCTTCTCTCACCGAGTGATACCAAATTTCACTCACCGAATACCAAAAATCGTGCTCTCTCACATTGACCGCTCAGTTTAAGACCAATAAGACCTCTTTTTTTTTTCTCTCAACGAATGCCAATAATTGAGCTCTTGTCCAATGACCCCTCACTGTTTGAGCATTGTAATAATGTAGAGGATGATTTAAAGCTTCCCATAATACACAGTAACAGCTCAGTGGGCATAAATGAACTAATTGAATGTTCAGCGAGGGCAAATTACCACTATATGGGAAAGATGTTAAATTGCATACTAAATGGAACTGTATTATGGGAGTCGCCCCCGCGCATAACGGTGATGCTCTTCAGTATACTTGAAATTCCGAAAAAGGCGATGAAAGTCCCGTTATATTCGAGCAAAGTTGGTAAAGACGGAGGTAAGTTGGCATTTGCCATAGCTCCAAACGTGTTGGGTTATAAAGTATAGTCCACAGTAGAAAACTAGCAAATTGTGCCACAAAACTAGCAAAAAATACTCTATCAGTTCAAAAACGTGATTTCATTTTTCTTAAAAAATAATCATTCGACACAAACCCATGTTTCAAAGAGTCAGAATTCACTCAAATTTCGGTCGATTGTCATTATCTGAAAAATATTTAATATAATAATAATAATATATCTTTATTTAGACATGGTAAAACATGTTCAATAAAACACATTGTTTTTTCCACATGATTCAGATTCAGATTCAGATTTATGTCCGTATTCATATCACACAATTGTTCAACATATATAATAACATAACAGTAGCAATATCAATATGAACATGTGAATATGGAGGAGAATGTCGAAAGGCCAATAAAGCCAGAAGAGACAATCCCCTTGCGTGAGTTACAATCCATTTATAGTTTACATTTTACAATTTATACAATGACTTTGGATACCATAAATACCTCTTAACTTTCACTGCAAGCTTGAAATTATTATAATAATAAACATATTGTGAAATGTACAGATTTCTAATACTTTTACGAAAAAATTTACACGATGTTGATTTAATTGTTTTGATTAATCATTTAACAAATTCCACAATAACGACACAGTTGTCCGCACAGAATGATCACTAAATACTAGTTGTTATTTTTTTTTGTATGCTTATAATTTGCCATGTTCCTGGTAAGATAACTATGGATTGAATGAGTTTTTGTAAAGAAATCATTGAATGTCGTTGGCAGCTAGTTATAA